>KN505371.1:0-13902 GCA_000787155.1 Scartelaos histophorus
TTTTTTAAATAAATAAAGAAGAATAAATATATATCATATATAGCTTTGTAGGACGTGTATAGGGCAGATCTCGCTGGCAGGTAGGTTTAGGGTTAGATTTCCTACTATATTTATTATTTGCTGTTTTCCCGGAGCGTCTGCGCCCAAAGCACGCGGCCGCTGACGTCAACTCTCGGTGAGCGAAAAAAAGTGACGCTCGCACAAGAAGCCGGAGCTTTGAACACAAGGGGGAATAGCGTTTTCTTTATTTTTTCTTTTATTTGTACCCTTTTATTCTTTCATGTTTGGTTGTTATTTTTTCGTGTTACAGTGATTACAGTTTTTTTTTTTTTGTTTAAAACCAAGCGCCTGCAACCTGAGTGAGAAATGTTAACGCCACAGCTCGCTCACACGGCGCTATTTTGACAGCCGTCGGGGTCGCAGTGAACCAACTCGAGCTAGCACCAATCTATTAGCATTGGTAAGTCATTCGGAGCTAGCCACCTGGTAGCATCTTATTTAATAAGCTGGCGCATGAAGTGTGTACTTTTGTAACGGAGTCATTATTAGCGTGTGCTACCTTTCTGTCTATGTTGACATTTATCTATAATAAGAACTATTGACAAGTGGTAGCTGGTGCAGAGTAAAAATATCAAATAGCTAGTTGGCTACTGTGCTAACATTAGCTAGGTGGCTATCATGGCTATAATGTTAGGTACTGTGGTAGCTAATTATACTTGCCCAAAGGAGCCAAGCTAACCGTGTGTTAGCTATTGGTAGCGTAAGAATATGTCAGTATTTTGAACTATTCGCAAAACTACTGGCCCAAACGAATCACATTTGTTTTTTTTACAGACATAACCTGAAGATTCATCTGAGTCGTGACGCGAAGCCAACACATAGGTGAGCCGAGCACTCATCATTTCAGATGACTTAAAATCGATTGTCCATAATTCCCGGTCCCAAAAGAAATATAGCCCAACGCACCGTGTTTTAATGCACTGTTTTCCATAAGCACACGAGCTTGTCCTCATAAGGTTTTGTCTTGCCAGTCTTAAGAAACAAGTGCTACACTTAAGTCACATAGAGGATCAGGGCTGCAAATAACCAGTCATTTGCTAATCAGATAATGTAACAATTATTCTATACTTTAATTGATTAGTTGTTTGGACTGAGAGAGACCTGTGGGTATGAGAGATTCATTAAATCTTCCTCACAAAAAACTTTTAAGTGATATTTAGACCATACTGAGGAGTATATTTACAGATAACATGCAGTTTTCATTAAAGCATTAAGTTTAATAATTTCTTGTCTCATTTTGATGTGAACCTTTTCTCCAAGCACTGTGTATTGCTCAGACAGTGATTACTAAATTAGCAGACAATTATTTCGTTGCAATTAATCGATTAATTTAACCTCTACAGATGACCAAAGCAGTTTATTGTTGGAGAGCTTTTCATAAAGTTGCAATGGAAACTCTGTGCATTTGGATCATATCTAAAATATGCCTATGCATTTTTACCTTTAATCTTAGCTAATTAACCAAATGCTGACTGATTTATACATTGCCTAGTAACACTTTTACTCAGACTTTGGTGCGGTACATTAGTAAACAGCCTTCATGTAGCCTATTTTACCTCAGTGGGATTTGCATTTTGTTAGAGTTAATTCCACAATAAACATCTTTAAAATTGTACAATAAGCTGGACTCATGGCTCGTAAAACACAAATAAAAAGTGACCCAAGAATAAAAAAAGTATTGTGGAAGATTTGAGTGCTTTCCTATGTCAACAAAGTAGTACGACTACTTCTGCTTGTCTCCATGTTGATGCTATAATAATACTTAACCTGGAATGTTCCACAGTATGGCATTAAACATATACAGGCTGAAAAGTTATTATTGGCATAATCGCCAACTAATTTTATGTTTGAATAAGCAAAATCTAAACTGCACACGGACTCTCAAACATGCCATGTTCTGTGAGAAGAGGTTTCACGACTCAGGCAAAGCCCGAATGACATCAAAATGACCCAGGAAAAAACTTTTTTTTTTATCTTTAATGCTCTCTATCAAGATGGCTGCATCACTTAAGCTTTATCAGGGTCAAAATCTCATATACTTGAGCCTTTCACAATTTAAACAACAATTCATTAATTTGTCATTTAATTGATTAGCAAAATAGTTGTTAGTTGCAGTTATTTCAACTTCAGTTTTGTATTGTTTAAAACAATGGGTGGGCTAGCCTCTCCTCAGCCACATACAGCCTGTGTGTGGTGGCAAACCCTCCTGCACAAAAGTTGTATGGTGAATCTTTAAACATAACGTAATCTTATCTATCAGTGATTATCTCCCATATTGCCTTGTACGAATGTGGTGTGCACTTGATTGTTGGAGGTGGTTGGAGGATCACATGGCGTAGATTAGCAGCCTTGCTTCAGTCAGTCTACCCCAGGGCAGCTGTGACTGCACTAGTAGGTTACCACCACTGCATGAAAAATGCACCGTGGTGCATCCTTGTGTCAAAAAGCACTCTTATTAGTTTATTTATAATTGATTTATTACAACATTTCTCATATAACTGCACAGAAATGGGTTCATGTGTTCTTCTCTGCTGTTGTTTGGTAAAGTGCAAAATGCTTTGATATATTTAATGTTTTTCCATCGCGATAAAGAGTTTTCTTTAAATAATCATCTTTTTGTTGACCAGTAGTTTAACTTTTTTTTTCTTATAAAAGTTAACTTCTGTACAACAGTCAAAATCAGAAATCTGGACTAAGAAGTATGGTCATTAGTTTTATCATTGCGTTGGTTTGTGTTGTGACACTTGAGCTGAAAATAGGCAGTAGACTGTTGTGTCAAACAAGGTGGGATCTCAGCACAGGCTGTGAGAGCGGAGATTCAAACATCTGCTCTGGGAAAACGGCATGTGTGTCTCTAACATGAATATTCACATCTTCTGGCTCTTTTGTGAATCATGGCTGTACGAGTAACCGTGAACATCACATTTAGGCATTAAGGAGGCCATGTCCTATTAGACCACACTGTTGTTGAGATGGTACTTTATTTGTTTTTTTAGTCTGTATTCTGCCTATTTTTTGCCGCTCTACATTACATTTACACAATTACATTAAAACCTAGGAAAACAGTGATTCTAACTGTGAGCAGAGTTGAATTTCCACCGATCTGACATGTCACTTGCCCTAGTTTGGTCTCCATGAAGACCGAATGGTTCAGTGCCATTGTGAAACATTCCAGACAGAGCAATAACACTTTCACGGAGAAAAGAATTTGATGGACATGGTGCACCTTTAATATCTGCATTGTTAAACGTTGCAGTTATCACTTCTGTGTATGCTACTGTCTGGGACATGAATTATTGTCTCCTGCTGCTTGTTGCAAAGCCTTATTTTTGAGAACGGGCTGGACCATAGTAGGATCTGTTGCAGGTGAGTCATTGAATCAACAGTCTGCTGTTGCTTAGGCCACAAATAAAAAAAAAAAAACTGTATCCAGGGCCAGGCTGCCTGTGAACATGCTTCTCCATATGGCCTGTGACATGCATTAGCCTAGTGTTATTTCTCCAACAGCTGAATGATAAAACTACTATGTTTCTGAGACTGAAGTTGTTTGCTGCCTGTCGATAAGCCATTGTTTATTCATTTGCTGCTGGAGCATGTGACACAGTGCTGAAGGTAGTCTGTACCATGTTCACTTCATGTAATCAAATATACATGCATTTGGTCTCATGCTGGATTAAGATTAACACTGAAGTGAGTCCAGGCCTAAATCCAGTAGAAACTCTGCATATGTGCTAGTCCATCAGGTATCCGTAAGAGCCACTGTCTGTGTGTTTGCAGCAGCAGAAGAGTGGCTTTTTCTAGAGAGATTTCAAGTGCTATTTATAGACCTCTGCCAGAGCACGGAGCATGGTGCTGTTGCTGCTGCTTCTCCTCTCTCTCTCTCTCTCTCTCTGCCTTCACCACTCCTGTTTCTGTCTTCAGCTAATCACTCTGGCTCCTCTTCCTCATTCGTCCTGCTTCATCTGATCTCATGTCATTCACACCATGTTTATCAATCTGCTCTGTGTGTGTGTGTCCCTCATCGCTAGCTTTGACACAAATGTATGGACTGCAAAGAAAGGTTGCAGACGGGTTGCAAAAGGGGCCAATCAGAAGTAGAGAGTTTTCTGGTTTCTGGCAAAGATTTTTGTAAAGAAGGAAATCAGTAGTTTACATTTAACTCAGAACTGCACTGTTAGGTGTGTGTGGTTTATCTGTGGTATCTTTGGCCGCTGATCCTTGCCCAGCCACTCCCATCTCCTGCTATACTTCTAAACTCTTTACTACTTTCTAATAACGTAGTCACGATACTAAAAATTAATTTTGATATTTTGAAATAACCTCCATACTGAATAGCAGTTCCAATACCATGACAATATTAGGAAATACTCTTTGTTTAGACTGTAGAAAGCAATTTTCAATGTTAATCGTAGGGTAGGGTCCATATCATCGTCCAGGTCCATAAGCGTATTGAGGAAAGGTTAATTTCTGTGCTTTCAATATGAGTTTTTTATGATCAATACCCACTCAAATTAGCATCTAGTTTCGAAGCTACTTTTTACTACCAACTAATACCTGATTTGGGATATTTTTGACAACCCTACTCTAAACGTACATCCATGTTTTTTCTTGGTGCACATTGGTCAGATGAAATAAAACCTCATTAAGCCTGGTGTTAGACAAAACCCCTGTGGATGATATACAACATGTCGCCTTCAGCTCCTCCTTTGAAGATGAACTTTTGACTACCTCTTCCACTTCCATTGTAGCTTCTAGGCTCTGTTTCTTTAAAGTAGCTGTGGGAAGATGCAATTATAAAATCTTATGGGAGTCAGGGTTTTATTAACTAATGAGCTATTTTCTTCTCCTTTTCCTTATCATATTTTACAGTGGGGTATCAATGTTCAGTGTTAGAAAAAGGCTTGGATGCTATTATGTTTAATGATAATAAAAAAGTAGTGCGGCGTGATTAGTAGATTGAAGTTCCGCATGTAAAATGTTCACCATTGGGAATCATTTATTTAGACTACTAAGTATGTAACTAACAATGGAGTGAATATGAGTTTCCCATATGCAGGATAAGAAAATCTTGCTTAATGCGAGTTTTTTATCGACCCAAAAAAGTTTCTGAGATCTCATGTGGAATTCTGTACTGCAGTTAATCAGAACCACCAGTGATTAAACATTGATGCATTATTAGTTAGTTAGAGATTAATTAGAGCGTTTACCTTGATATTTATATTGGTTCAAGTATTGGTATCGGTTGGATAAATACATCTTTAAAAGGTGAAACAATCTTGAACTTTACATCATTCACAATATTCTTCATTTAATTTAGATTTGTATTGTCCCTCCAAAAACAAAATCAGAATTGGCCGTAAAACTGGGTGGCACTGGGTGATATGATCTACATAGGATCTATAGCTAATGCTAATGCTAATTTTCATCTCCCAGCCCTGGACTTTTTGCTACTAAAACATACAATTTTATAATCCATATTTACAGCAGTCTATGGTTTAAATGTGAGCGTGTCTGCAATTATTTCACACTAGACAGTATAAAGAAGTGGACTAAGAGTGTGATGCTGGCCATTGCTTTCGGCTTCAGTCAAATGAAGCTCATCGAGGCCAACAGTTACAGGGACAAATTTGGAGCAAGGAATTCCGAGTGCAAGTATCATAGCAACAAAAGAGCCAATCTGGAGTGAGGCTGTTGAAGGTAACACCTCTTCCTGGCTTCACTGCTGGTTTGGGGGCAGGCACCTGGCATTGCTGTCAGATGTGTCGCTAGTTTGAGCAACCTCTGAGAAAGAAGACATTTGATTTGTCTGTTACTAATGTTCATATCTTAATTTATGAGCAAGATGAAAAAATTGAAGACCAAATTGAAGACTGACGGTAGCAGTTACAGAGAGAGGGGCCGACAGTATTTCAATAGAAAATGAATTGGAGTTGATGGAGCCAGAAGTGCACCCATGCTCTCTTGCAATTTGGAATAAGGCGGCTGGCTGGTTAGCTATGTCCATACTGCCTGTGGTTTAAACATATCCAATTCAATATTTATGAATGGGTACCATTTTGTTTTTAATTCAAGCCCGGTCATGGACGTCTTGAAGTTAGAAATGAGCTTAAGCCCATCTTTATTTTGAAATCTGGTTGAGTATGATGTTTCTGTAACCTGGTGGCAGGTGTATCATTCAGATATTTCTAAATTATATTGATTGTGATCCATGCATCCCTTTAGAGAGTTGGGTTTCCCGCAAACCCTATAATAGCTGCCATAGCCATTTGAGTGTCACACGGAAAGATGGAGAGGCCTAACAAGATGTGTGTCTGTGGCAGAGCATGCAGCGGAGAGGGAGGGCTGTTTGAGCAGGGAGCGGTGGAAGCTATGCGCATGATGGCATAAGAGCAGGAGGGAGAGAGGGAACCGGCGAACTCGCCTCTCTCCTCTGCTTCATTCAGAAAAGAGAGACCATGGGGAAGTATGGATACCTCCACACATGATGCTAGACCCAGGCTCCACAGGGAGAAAATAATGATCTGAAGAGACTCATCTGCTTTACAAGCGTTACAAACGGAATATACACTATTGTTTGCAGCACTTTTCCCTACCACATAACGTGACCTGAGGTGGATGGAGATCCTTACAGTGGACTTTGCATACAGTAAGCCTGAGCTCTGTTTCTCTTATCAGTTTGTGCTCATTTAGGTGATGTCAAAATAGCTTTTAAACAGTATGGCCATTGTCTGAAAATGTGAACCTCCTTGGCACTTGTATGGTCTTCATAAAGCTCTCACGGTAAAGATTGTAATAAGCTGTTCTATAAGAACAGTATTTGACAAATGATATAGGGTATTGTTTGAATAGTTACAACTTTATATTAATACTATATGTTTGGGGGGAAAGAATGTTATTGAAAGCTTTATGCCAGTGTGAAGTCCATGGTCAGTGGGTGCAGTGAACTGTGCTCTCTAAACACAACACATGTGCTGAGGCAAATGCTGAGGTAATAAGGAATTCCCTTCCTCTGTGTCCTGGGGTGGGAGGAGGAAGAAGGGAGGTGGAGGTGGCCTAGTGGGAGGTGGAGAGTCACCAAAAGTACACGTCTCTGGGCTGCGCTGTCACACCTTGGGGAGCTACGACAGGATACAGACACCCTATAGGCTTGCATAAAGGATATCTACATTCTACGAACAACAGGAACAAGCACACGAGTAGAGTGAATTGAGTTGTGATCCGCTGTGTTAATACAAGACTCTAATAGAAAGGTAATGTAGAGAAGATGCATTTGCAGCAGCAAAAGCATGAGAGAGAAAGCACAACAGCAGAGCCCTCTTGAATAAAAAATCCGTCGCTATAAATAGCATGCCATCCTCACGGCCTCAGCACTGTTTCAGGTTTAGAAAACCTTGTTTTTTTCCTCCTCTTCTCTCTTCAAATGTTCTTGCTGTTATGGTATAATGGTTGGTTGAGTATTTGAGTTGTGGGTAAATGACACTTAAATGACACTTGTATATGGAGTTTGTTAAATAACTTATTCAGCTGTAAAATACTTCTTTTTCAACATAAATGCATTTTGAATACAAAAATGTCCTCTCTTTCACATTTGTAATGAAATATCTAAATTCAAATGCATCTCCATTACTTCCCTATTGTGTGTGGTGTGTTACTAAAGTTAGATCTCGGCTCTACTGTAGCCTTTTGGTGGGATGCCATCTTTGCACAAAGGACACCTTTTACTGTTGGTCGTGTGCCTCTTTTGTTTGACATCCTTTTTTATGACTTCTCTGATAAGTGCGTTCTCAGCCTCGTTCTTGCATATACTTACTGCATGTGCGTGGGAAATGCTATAGAAGTGGAAGTACAGGAGGGAGTGAAAGGGAGGATAAAATCAATAGGATTCCCCAGAGTAAGTGTTGCTGTAATTGCCTTCAGTCAGGGTTTCATGCTTTTCCTTTTTTAAAGTCTTACCTAAACCATTAGTGTAACAGTTGCCAGAACAATCATACACTGCCTCCAGCTCTTTTGGCGCGCTGCATTAAACATTGATGCTTTATTTGTTGTGCTGTTTATTTTGCCTGTTGTGTATGCTGAAATTGCACATTTAACTTGGCTGCTGTGAGTGAAAACGTAAGGCTAATGCAGCATTTGGTTGTTTTAATTGGTATTCTATTTTTTAGATGTATTGATTTTTGCTCAGGAGTACCTTGTTGTTTTTCTGGAGTGCAATCCAGTTTAAATTTCTTCTTCTGCCACCTTGGGTTAACTAGTCTTCAAACCTTAAATAGTCCATCTTTCAGAACAGTGTGACCAGGCATCCTATTTGTGGTGGGTTTGCAATTACATTAAAAGCCTGGTCCATCCATCTGCTGCAACTGACTTTTTTCCCTGTTAGTTACTCATATTTACTTGTAAAATCATTATATGGTTACTTTTTTGAGGTTAGTCTGTCAGAGTTTAATCAAATGTCTGTTTTGTTTGTTTTTTTAACAATGTTTTGCACAATAAGTAGGACAGTTACATGACCTAAGGGCTAGGACAGGAAAGGAAAATGAATGGACCTTTTTAAGTGTGGTAATTATTGGACCATCTTTTTTTATAATTTATACTTTTATGTAATTATGTAATAATGATGCATTCTTTGTACAGTTTTTACTTTTTTGAAAAATGGAAATTGGTAATATAGCAGCAGCACAGGAGATCACGGGAGGAGCTCTGCTGCTTCTCCACATCAGGAGGAGCCCGCTGAATTGACTCATGTATCTGTTCCGGATGCCTCCTGGACACCTCCCTTGGGAGGAGTTCCCGACATGTCCCACCGGAAAGGAGGCCCCGGGGAAGACCCAGGACATGCTGGAGGGACTATGTCTCTCAGCTGGTCTGGGAACGCCTTGGGGTCCCCCTGGATGAGCTGGAGGAAGTGTCTAGGGTGAGGGAAGTCTGTGAGTCCCTGTTGAGACTGCTGCAGAAGTAGATGGATGGATGGATGGGCAGCAGCACATCTTGTATAGCTTAGCAGCTTAGCTGTATGGTAGCAGTGCTTGATGCTAATAATTTATCTTCTCCTTGGCAAACTTTTATGAGAGAAACTATCGCCCATTGCCATTGGTGCCATTGGGGTCAAGTATGTGTATTGAGCTATACCCTGTATAGTAGAATCAGTGTGTTCACACACAAATGTTCAGCAGCATAAGAGTTAAGGGTTGGCTTTACTTTCACCATTACTTTGTACAGTACATTGGTAGTCTCTCCTTCATTGAGTCTAGAGAGGTATGTTCCATAAGGCCTAGATTTGGGATTTAGCAGCCTAACCTTGCAGTTAATCCTGGTGTTTTGATACTGTGAAGATGGATTGACAGTAAGCTCTCTCTGTGACTTGGCTTTAATGTCGCTCAGTGCTTTTTTGGCCTGTTCTTTCTGCAGATGCTAGCTCTTCCACTCAGAAACTCAGAACTCAGTCCCTTGAATACCTGCTTTATAATACTGCTTATACAGAGATGCCCATGTGTGGGTGAGTCTCAAGGGTTCTCTCAGCTAAAGTCATAATGATATTGAGACAATTTTATGACAGTCCATCAGAAATATTCTACAACTATGAACACTGAGGGTCATGTTTTGCATAAAGTGCAGAAATACTCTTTTAAATCCTTCTTGGAAAGATTACTCTGAGAAAGTTGTTAATAACTCCTGGCTGCACTGTATTACAGGACCTGGGTGCTGGAGGCATTTGATTTGTGGTCTTTCTTGTTCTAGGTTATGTCAGGTTATGTAAGAGGCAAGCTGGATCACTACATTGCTGGACAGGAGGAGGAGAAGGTGTGGTTTCCAGGTAAACAGATTGCAGGGTCCAGTGGGGGTCTGACTAGCCCCACTGCCAGGTCAGCTCTGGGTTGTAGTGACTTGCCCCCTTGTGCACTTTCCCTAATTGACACACAGCTCCCAATCTATGCTCTGGCTTAGAAGGCCTGTCGGGACCATAACACTAACCCTCACCCTCTCATGAACAAGGGAAACCTAGTGAAATGTTAACTTACTAAAATCGGATGGTATATAGTGGATGTAAATGTAGTCTTTTCCCAGTCTGTCAATGTCAAAGTCTGCATACCATCAAGTGTCTCTAGTCAGCACTCGGCCTGTCATCAAGACTCTTATTTTAGCTCAGTGTTGTCATTGTTTGAGCATCACTGAAGCATCTTGCAGTGTTTCTGCTGCATTTATTTGTGCGTGGCGGGCAGGATTGTGGCATGGCAGGCGGTAAAATGCCCTTCTTCACTTCACTTGCTTCTGCAGAGTTTATGCATTTCATGTTGTCTGTAAAGTAATAATAAGCTTCTGTGTAGTAATACATGTGTCTTGTCTTGTGTTAGGCTGTAACTTCATTAAGATAGTTAAAGAGTTTTTTTTTTCTCAGATTTAAACTGACCTTTAGACATTTCAAAGGAAAAGTCTTTGTGTGTTGGAGTTGCTTCATTTATAGCTGCGCATACCACACACTACAGCTGCAGTTTTGTCTAGTGATATTGCATTTGTTTTTATTGTGGTTATTTTCACTGCACTCAATACACTAACTACATTTTTAAAGGGCTGCTCAATAGTATATTGTTTTTGTTATGCAATCAGCTAAAACAAAAGTTTTAGAGTGAATAATGGCTAATGCACCTGTCCACCCATCTGAACTCTGGGAGATCCACTGGTGACCAGAGTTACATCTTTGTACAGTATTGAAGAAGTTTGTTTTAACAAACTAAATTACTTAAATTAAACCAGATGTGACATTTCTAAATATTTTTTTCTTGTGTGCATGCATTACATGAGCAAACTGCCCATGTTTAGATGACAGATCGACAGCTCTCCCAAAAACAGGGTTCTTTCTATTTTCACAACAAAACGTTTTAAAAGCCTCAAAGCTCCTTCAAGTTAGCTTTTGTAAGATTTAGCCTAACCCCGTTCTGTGCCTGCTCTAGCTTCACTCTATCCGCCATCACTCAAAATTGATCACGTGGTGCATATTTCTGCTGTCAAACCTGGGACAGAGGCTGGGGAAGTGTTCATGAAGTAATGCTGCAGAGAAATGGCAATGGCAATGGGCACAGGCCATTGAAAACACTACTCACCCTTGGCCTTCCAGATCCTCTTATATTTCCATGGTCCAATGAAATGATGCTACCTTGTATTGTGACATGCTTGTGATTTGCACCCCTATAAATGTATGTATGTCTAGTCAATAAACAGTCACTTTATAGTCACTTTACATTTGGCCAATATAAGATCAAACAGGTTGTTGTGTAGTAGCTTACAGTAGCTAACCTCTAACCAGTGTGAAAGAACAAAGTCATGTAAAAATGAACACATTTGCAACACTTACCACTCATATGAACTGCCTTTCAGATCCCAAATCTTTAGAAACAATATTACTTTTAATCCTAACTCTAAATGATTGTGTGCAAATAGAATATAATCCAGTATGTTTGACAGCAGCAGTGTGTCCTCTGTCTATGGTGACAGTCCTCTGTCCTTCTCTGCACTTCGATAAAAACAAACTGTAGTTGTGTTGCTGTCTTGAACTGCACTGTAGTTAAACTTTTATTCTAGTCTGAAGTTTTCTTCAGAAGTTTACTTCAGACTAGAGCATTTAATGTCAGTGCTCAAAGTGCTGAATGATCAGAGCAAATGATCAGAGCACACTAGTGTAAATAGACCATAGCATGTGACTCTGACGCCGTATTGCACCTGAATGTAGCCCCTGATCACACACAAATTACTCCACTGATAAATAAAAGGTGTGACAAATGAACTTTTGTACATCATACTAACCTGTTTAAAAACAGCTGAACACTGCTCCAAAAAGGCTAAGATCAGTGTTAGTTGGCTGAGCAGAGGGCCCATGTGCTGAGTTGTTTCTAGAGGAAACCGCCACATTCTAAAAGGGCACCATTAGCACCGGCCCACCATGGCAGTCTGGCAGTTGCACTGGCATGTTGCCGGATGTCTGGTTGGTCTGGCTGGTCTGGCTGCCTTGTACCTTGCAAGCTGAAGACACATTGGCATAATTTCCCATAGTGAAACTGCAACATTTTTTGTAATTTCTCAGTATGTTCATACGGGACATATCAGATACTATACATTACTTGCATGTGAACTTTCAGGTCGGTAGATGTTCGCAAGGCCATCTAATGTTTTGATTCAGATAAATTGAAAAAATAGTTTTAAATAGTCCGTAAGAGTTGTCCAGTGGCATGCATTACAGCAGGGGATGTGACAGTATGCTGAAATCTAAGTTTGGTTTGGTTCAGGTTTTGGGTGGCTTTGATCGGGATATTTTGCTACATTTTCTGTACAGCACAGACTCTGTCAACTATCACTGCCACTCATAAATTAGCCCTTCAATTACAGACTACAAAAGAAGTGTGTCCCTAATATGGTCTGTCTCTTAATGGTGTCCCAGTGGAAACATGTGCTACATGTGAACGTTTGTTCCATTGTGCTAAAGACTGCCCCAATATTAAATACAATTGAAACATTAAAAATGTGCACCAAACCAAACATGTGTAGTAGTTACATTTGCTGAAACTTGCATGGTGGTAGTGGTGTCAATACATTCCTCTTAAGCTTCAGCAGAACCCTTGTTTAGCAAACGCTTTTTATCATTTAAGATGAAACAGGTCAGGCCTCTCAAAACACAATGTTGCACCCTCCATGTGTGCTTGTGTTGTGCCTGCGATTGGACTGTGTGTTTGACATCAGGTCTTACAGACGCTGTCTGTGTGGTATCAGTCTCAACCTGCTCCTCGCTCATACACACAGAAGCTTGTTTAATTGGGGAAGGGGCGAGGGTCGTGAGAAAGAAAAGAAGAGAGAAATCTGGGGGTGTAGAGCGATATAGCTTATTTTCTCTTGGTGACAGAGCCTGTTGCCATGGAGCTGGCCCTCCCATTGGTGGAGAACTGGGCCAATCATTTAACAGTGCAGATTGTTTCATCATTGAGAAGTTTTCCTCTCGTCCTGTCTTGCTTACCACCCCTTGGTCCTCTCACTCCTCCTTTTTAAGAGAAACTGATAAATTACACAGAGTTTGTCGTGGATTCACAAACTGCCTCCCAAAGTCTTTCTTACACACTTATGATGACTTAGTGCATTCTGGGCTGGCAGATTTCCCCTCTGTACTCCCACTGCATGTTTTAGTGGAAATGTGATGGGTTTGGTGAAAGACGCTCTTGTTGCTTCTGTCCCAGTGCGTCACTTGGCATATATAACAAGCAATTATATCTTGTGCATTAAGGATCACACACAACTCCACGTTGTCTTAATCAAAACTTGTTAATTAGCTGTGTTTAATGTTTTCAAAGTACCTCTGATCTGCATTCAATGATTTGAGAAAACAATTGGCAGACAATTACGGACCCATTGTATGAGTTGCACTGAAGTGCATTTTGAATTTGGGCTTATTAACTATTCTACAGTTGCATACTGGCATAGAGCCAGTGAAGGTAGTGATCTTCTCATTCATGTGTTCTCCTCTCACCAATACTTCAGACCAGTCATTTGGAGCTAGATTTTGTCATATTTTGTGGTAATTCGTTTTGGAACAAAAAGGTCAGCATCTGACATTTGTTGTTAAACTGATTTTAGAATGAACAATTTAGCCAACACAACATTTGGTAATAAAAATTAAAAAGCATAGATGATTATGTAGGACAGCACATTATGGAAGAAGCCTGAGGTAAAGCTATATGATAAAACAGTGGCAGTTTTGTAAATTAAGTATTCCTAAGCAGGAATCCCCTCTTCCTCTGACGTGCCCAGTTTCCTGTCTTCATCACCCACGTTATCTTTGTGTAACATTTGCACTGCTTCCGCTCT
>KN505371.1:13923-29011 GCA_000787155.1 Scartelaos histophorus
GTGGCAACAAAACCATGCACAGGCTTAAAGCAGCCACAGAAGCTAAATGGTGAGCTACTGAAAAGGTAGGTAGGTAACTCTGGCGAGAGAGAGGGAAGGAGGGAGCCTATGAGTCATAGCTCGTCCCACAGGACTGAGTGGGCTGGTGGAGTGGAGGAGGATGGCGTCAGCAGCAGGTCTGACAATTTAAGACGACACATTAAAAAGAACGGAGTGAGGGAGAAAGACGAGGAGCGAACAGTGACAGTGGGTGGATGTACACAGAGGGGAGGGGTCCATCAAAGAGTATAAGGGGTATCCTCGCTGTGGTGGGGGTGGGCAGGGAGGAGGATGTAGACGTACATGGTGAAAAGAGAAATCCTGTCTTCCGATTCTTTGGGTTCACTTTATTTCTTCTGTGTAGTTTTCTGTCATGGTACTTTGTCAGCAGAGACTACACAAGAACAATCTGCAGTGAACAAAATGTAGGCGGTTCCCTCAGTTGACGTATGCCCACAGAAAAGGAAGTTTTCTTTACATGCAAATTAGCCATGCGCTTTTTGATGTATTTTACAACGCTTTTACTTTTCCCCTTTATGTATAGGCAATATTAATGGTATTGTAATTAAGTTATAAACAAAATTGTTCCACTCATACTGACCTCACATTCACAAAATTACAAGAACACTATTGGAACATTTGGATTGAAATGTGTTTATAATTGGACAAAAGCCTTGCTATCAAACTTTTTTATTCCTAATTCAACTGTCTTTAAATGGAAATGCTGGCTTCAGTGAAAATTCAGTGACGCTGCATTCAGTCAAATCATTCTCCTCCTCTAGTGCTCTGCCAGGCCCTTTCCTTGTCCTTCCCATTTGAGACTGTAAAACACACACTAAGGGGAATCCTCACTGAAGCACACTGCTACATTCACATACATATATGTGATATGTAACGTGTATAAGCATGGCAATGTAGATCGACTGCATAAGCTAGCTGCATTTAGAACGGGGTTGCCTCTGACGTCACAGGGTTGCAGTTTAGAGAATGAATTAGAATGCCCAGTCTGTGCGTCCCTCTGCTGCCTGTGTGTGTGTGTGTGCGTGTGTGTGTGTGTGCTCGCATGCGTGTGTGTGTGTGCGTGTGTGCGTGTGTGTGTGTGTGCTCGCATGCGTGTGTGTGTGTTTGTGCGTGCGCGCTGTCTTTCATTCATCTGAGTTTCATTCAGCCTCAGCAGAGAAAATGGAGAGGCACGTCTACGGTGCGCATATCTCTCCATTGTGAAAATGGAGAAAATGTAATGAATGAACTCCAGTCCTCTACATGATTCACATTACAATGAGGGGAGTCTGTGATGTGGAAGTTTGTGTTTTTTTTATTCATACCCACAAGTATAATAGTAATAGTGAACTCAATTTCAGATAATGTTAATGACAATTACAATTTTGCTGAACTCATAATCTAGCCTTAACCAAACCTATGTAAGTCATCGTCATTTTATTTTTTTACAGCCCTTACTACGTCTGTGAATAGACAACAAAAGAGTCGCACAATAATACATACAATAAATATTAAGTCCTAAAAATATAGTCCATCTGTCCAACTATTGAAGTTGATACAGTAAATATCGTGATGGTTATAGAAATAGATTAACTGTTAAAGTGTTAAAAGGCAACCTCTTCTGTGCTAGAATGCTGGATACAGTTGGTCGTCTTAGTCAGGCTGACCTGCCCTACAGCTAACTACTCCCAGACCCTGACCCATCCTGACCTGGGGCAGCTAAATTTGCTGGTGAGCTCATACCTGCACAACAAAGTCTGAGAGGAGTGTTTGAAGCACTGTGTTTTTTTGTGAGCGTGTGTGACAAGTGTCCCTCTGTCTCCCTGACCCATGGCTGCTGTCTGACTGGGCACTCTTCCATTCACAGTGTTGGGTGCAGTAACCTGACACAGTGCAGGGCAAGGCTGTGTGTGGCTGCTGTGTCTCAGCTGGTGTCCTGTCATCAAGAGGTCCATGTAAAGAGTCTGAGAGGTCAGTTTGTGTGAAGTGGGTCAGAGCAACCTGTTCACTGTAGCCTCCTCATCCAAACTCATCTGGGCTCTGGTGTGTTTGGCTGTTTACATTTAAGTCCCATAGTATTCTAAACTGATGCTGCTAATTTGTTGAAATGCCACAAAGGTGTGTTTAACTCTGAAACTTCAAATGCATTTTTATTTTCTTCAGAGGAATGTCCTGTATACAGACACATAAGTTACTGTTGTGTTTACTTTGGGGTCCTCCACATTGAGTACCAGACTAACACAAACTAAACATTGTGTATTGCTGCCACGTGGTTTAGAGTCGTCCACTATTGTATAGGGGAGGTTGTTTGATCAGCCAAAAAATTATATTGTTTTGATCCCAAATCACTGCATTAAAGATTTTTTTTAGGGCAGCCAGGGCTTTGCTGTAAATCAAGGTATCGCCTTATCTCTACATTTTATTTATATTGCCTTCAGGAAGTGACTGGGCTTTCTGATTTACTGTGATGCATGATGGAGTCTGACAAAAAAACTCCTCAGATAAAAATTTCCTCAGAGGCATCAGATTACAATACAGTTTTTGTAGTCTTATGTTGCCTATCCCTACATCCAAAACATTCAAGCACACACACATTTGCATTGCATCTAAAGTTTTTATAGCCTAGCAATTCAGTCATAATATGAATAAAAAGGATAAACAAACAACAGTAAACAAAACAATTATTTTGTAAGTGGTTTCATTTGATTTCTTTCCGTATTTGAGTTTGTGTGAAGTGTGATGTTGATGTAGCTCACAGCTCTTTTTATACTACAGCCTTTCTTCCAACGAGCCACTGAATGACGTTAATTGCGAGACGCTTCCAAATATAGCCTCATCTTTATATTGATCCACGCATTCACCGGTCACTGAGGTGCCCATTTCTCAAGAGACTGGAAACTTTGAAAGAATTCAAGGAATTTAATTTTACTTTGCTTTTTATATGGATGACTTGAAAGTACCTCATTACAATGGTATTAGTTTTCCAAAAGAATTGGGCACGTGGTTGTTGGCATGTTCCACTCTCTCTTACTCAAGTAGTTTATTCAGTCTTTCCTGTGGACACTTCAATCTAAATATTTGTTTTTAATTTCATTTGTTTTCCTGCCCTTCTTTCTGACAACTGTTCTACACAAATGGCAGCAGTTGCGAGTGACGTTACCATTTCCTTGGCAACCCTCTGGATCTGTTTGTGTGTGTTGAGAAGTGAAGAGCGGGGGTTCTGGATAGAGGGAGGAGGAAACAAAACTAGGAGGAGGAGGGATAAAGGTAAATGGGTGTACAATATTCACTCAGTGTACCCCATTTCCGCCTGCGATTCATCATTATCTCTCTGCTTTGAAATGCCAAACAGGAAGTGTGTGCATTCAGTTTCAAACCCAAAAGCCATTTATTCTCTGAACACCACTCAAAGAACAGAAGAGGATGCTGAAGAAGATGAGACTGAGTCAGGCCTTTGTATTGCTGATCTAAACTCTATGGATGTTAGCTGTGCTGCTGCTAGCAGTGTTGTATAAGCAGAGTGCAGTTGGGTGGGGGCATGTGGGTGTCCTGGTCACTGATGTAGCATAATGCTGCTGCAGCTGATGACGTTCTTTTAGCTTTGCTCGTGTCTCCCCTCAGTGGGAATCCCTGCTGCTTTCATTGATGCGTTCTTTTCTGCTCTGCAACATCGTACATCATTGTTATAGTCAACATGTAGATTACATGTATATGTGTTTAGTTGTTTTTATCAGCCATATTGTTTTTGTTTTTTAAAATCTTGGTCCATGCTGCACACACAGATGCATGCTTTTTCGATTTCTCAGCAACCTGTGATTTGTTGTGTATTCTTGCTCTGCAATCCCTCAGGCAGTGCTGTTGTCCTATAACTGAAGGTATAGTGAATGCTGAGCTCTGAGCTGCTGTGTCCCCTCCTTCCTGCGAGCAGCAGCAGCAGCAGCAGCAGCAGCAGCAGCAGCAGCGATGAGTCACTGGTTGTGTGAATAATGACGTCATCCGTGTCTCCTCTTGTGCTCTGGGTCCAGGGCTCCTGGCTGAACACACACCATGCTGCTGCACTGAGCTGGAGGCCGCGCTCTGAGGTTTCACCCCTCCCACCACCCAGCCGCCTTCTGCTGCCCCAGCCACCTGCCCACCTGACTGCTGTAAATATCCTGCATGCTTTTTTAACTTATTCTAAGAAACAGAATTTTTGTTTTCATCCTGCAACCAGTCATCCTTCATATGTTTTTTTAAATGCATGTTCAAAAATAGTTTCCATGTGGTGAAATATAAAATTGTAACAAGGATTTCATATGTGATTCTGATTCCATGTTTGCAGACTCTGTGGACTTGGGCGTGCTATGGACAGTGCTTATACTTGTGCCGCTTCTGAGCCCAGCACAGTCCCATAGTATTGCCCCTCTTCCTCTAGCTTGTGGTTCCCATAAAGAGCCACAGCACCACAGCCCCTGGTCTGATACCACCTACAGGTATAGTTGAAGGATATTTCTTTTGTGTATGCTCACACATACATTTTTTGCAACACCCAATCCCTAAGTTTGTTCATAATCAATCCAGATCAACCCAGAATACAAATGCACTTAATGCAGTAAAAACACATTAATTATTTAACGTTTCATCTATTAAGGAGTTGGTGAACATTACAGGTAACTTTTTGCACTCTTATGCAGTGGCACTGAAAATACCTTTCTTTGTTTGGATAAATAATTAGGTTAAGTAAAATGGCACCCATTTATCCTGATGATAAACTGATCTGAGCTGTTTTTTCTCTTACAGCCACTCCTGGGTCCCCCACCCAACCCCCTCCCCATTTCCCACCCTCTCCCCCTCCCCAAAGAAGATGTCAGTGAGCCTAACTACAGACATCCAGCAGGAGGGAGAGAGCGGGCCACTCATTGAGCCCTGTAATCGAGGCAAAACCTCCCCTCAACCACAGGGCACCAAGGAGCTGACAGGAGAGAGCCAAGAGACTGAGGACACACTTCCACAAGATGCACTGGTAAGCCTGGTGTAGTCCAGGTCACATGTCCAACATAGTGAAAAGTGAGGGATGTGTTCCTGTTTGTGGTGGAGCACTGCAGTTATGGCTCTTGTGTTTACTGCCATACCTTAACTCTAATCGCATCAGATGTAGCCATGTGGTCGCGGTCTAGAGTCCTATGTAAAAGACAGTTGTCTCACACATGACCACAGTTTTTGAGTTACAACAGATTATTTCCCCCTAGACTGAATAATTCTTTATTTATAATTGTACATTGTAAACAACAAAACCAATCAAACCAAAGGGAAAAATTAAACATGCATGTAAAAAGACACATGTTGATTGTGTAATATGTAAAGAGATTTTGGACTTGTTTTGCAGCACTAAACTGTCCATTGTCTTTCAGAAACGGGCTCCTAACCACAGCCATGGAAGGAAAAGGGCCAAAGTAAGTGTTTTTGCTCCTCAGATCTGTGGTAAAGAGTGTGGTACCCACTACTCCTCACCATCTCAGAACAAATTCAGACAATACCAGACGAGCTTGTTGGTCATCTATCATATCAAGAACAAAACTTCTCTTACCCCAGATTACCCCAGTGTTTAGTGCGTCGCTTGATGCTTAAGAAGAGTGTGGTGTTTGAATTTTCTGTGTTATTTTTTCATTTTAATTTGAAAGACTTTATATTGGTTTTGATAAGGGAAAGCCCATGCATGTTTTTCTGAAGGGTTAATCTGCCTGTCAGTCATGCCAGAATTGTGAGAGGGAAGACCTGTGTGTGTGTGTGTGTGTGTGTGTGTGTGTGTGTGTGCGTGTGTGTGTGCGTGTGCGTGCGTGTGTGCGCGTGTGTGCGTGCGTGCGCGCACACTTGTGTTCTTGTTTTTATGTTCAAGCCACAGTTGATAGTGTGCTCCCTGTCTGGCATTAGGTATAACATGATAAGTGAAGCTGTAATCGTTGATAGATCTAGCTACATTGGTTTTATCATAGATACTCTTAAGGACTTTTATCTAAGAAAGGGATAAGGACTTTTTGAAGTTTACCAAAGTTATGTTGTGAATTTGACTTTGTTCCAGTCTAATGCCAAAGTGAAACTGGTACGAAGCCTTGCAGTCTGTGAGGAATCCTCTGGTCCGTTTTCTGATGGACCTCCAGAATCGGTAATTTAACCTTTTGTTTACTTTAAAAAGCATATCAAAATGCATTTTAATCTTTAATTGGTTACATTGCTGTGCTGTGATTTTAGGATATTATCCAATTACACATCAGCTGTCCTTCAGACAAAGAGGAAGAGAAGTCATCCAAGGATGAATATGAAAATGAAGAAAAGGAGAAGAAGGATAAAGCTCCACGAAAGATGTTATCACGTGGTATGTTTGAATCCAATGCTTTGAGCACATAAATGCACTCAGTTACAATGTTAACGGTATAACATAACAGTAGTATAAAAAAAGGTTGCACATTTCATTAAAAATCAGGACTAAGGTCATTTTTACACATGTTAATGTGCTCTATGGACCGATCACTGTGCGCAACAACCTTGCTCTTAGACCTGCTGTTTCTAGTAAGGAGGCTTTTAATGCAAATCAGAATGTGACTGTTGGGTTGGCACTGCTCTTAGAGCGCATGCCCTTTTATGTCGGCCTAACTAGTGGCAGTGTGGAAACGACCTGAGATGCTCTCATACTTTTTATTTGGCTGTAACAAACAAGTTAACACTAATTGGCCCAATTAAGACTTGAGGCAATCATTGTGTAGTTGTTTGTTTTTTTTAGACAAAATTATGACACCTTTACACTAGTCCTAGACTACAGTGCAGTTTTAACTAATGTCATCATTTAGGCCATTTGGTGCCAGTGTTGAAAAAACATTTGTGAGTATCTCTGTCCTGCTTTGTTTTGTGAAATCAAGATGTGGCTCCCTTTTTATTTATTTTCAATATAATATTTAGAATACAAGTCTTGAGGAAGCACAACCTTCACCTTTTTGACAAAGTAACATTTGTGTCATGATTGGAACTGGCTTGTGTGAAGGGTGTTGTCAAGAATATTTCTTAATAAAGGAAATGGGAATCCTATGTCTTCTTAAATTACCCATGGCCCTTAACTGCAGTGGCCCCAAAGCGTCATTAGACCTAGAGTAGCATAAAATGAAATTGCTTGTCCGACTGTCTAGTGTTGTGGAAAATAGTGGAAAATGATCCCTGGAGTGTGTGTGGGAGAGGGATGGACCTCTGTAATCTGCTCCGTTATGTTGATCCTCCATGAACATCCTGGCATGCCGCTGCGGCCTCTGTGATGGGTGCCATTTTGGGAGCTATGGGTGCAATATGGACTGTGTTTCAGTTCAACAAAATGACAAAATGTTTTCTTTTTTCCAACAGCTTTATAATACAAAACTCTGTTCTTTGTTGATTCAGATTCCAGTCAGGAATACACAGACTCTACAGGCATCGATGTTCATGAGTTTTTGGTCAACACACTGAAAAACAATCCCAGGTATGTGGTTTAATTTGTTGTCTCATTAAATATAATGATGACTGGTAGAAATACATTTAAGTGCATAAACCAACTCACCACTAATAAACTTGTTGCTAAATGGCTTGGGATATTTCTTTGAATGCAATGTCATGTTAATCTATGATCATAGAGTGACCCTTTTTTCTCTCTCTGCCCCCCTTTGACCTCTACAGGGATCGAATGATGCTGCTTAAACTAGAACAAGATATCCTGGAGTTTATTAATGACGACAAGTAAGACCGTTCTTCAAAGTCTTGTACTTAAATATAGGACAACCACATTCCCAGCTTCATATTTATAGTTCATGGTTGTAATGAGCTCTAAATAGGTTCACTATTAGTATGTAATGATATAGTTGCACCAAGTTCAGCTTTGTGGCGCATCTACAGCAATGAACAGTAGATCCAGTGTTTAATAAATGGAGTTGTGATGTTTTTTATTGTCCTGTTGTCCACCCTTAGTTAGCTCTTCAAACATAAGGGAGCAGATCAGCTGTTTTGAACCATACTAATTTCACAAATCTGTGTCTATCACTAAGTCGTCTTAGATCAATATAGGAATTTTAATGGAATAAAATGAATATGTAATCATTGTGTCATGAATGTAAACTAAATGACAAAGAATAAAATGCCATTATTATTTATTTGCTGCTTATACTTTTACAGTAATCAGTATAAGAAGTTTCCTCAGATGACATCATATCACCGCATGTTGCTGCATCGTGTGGCTGCTTACTTTGGAATGGACCATAATGTGGATCAAACGGGAAAAGCAGTCATCATCAACAAGACCAGCAACACAAGAATGTGAGTGTGTGTGACTTTGGTCTATACAGGGAAATCTTAGGCGGTGTCTCCATAGTTTGGTGAAAAACCTATTAGATTAAAGCCGCTCGCTGTGATGATAGCCCTCGCCCCGGTGCGCAGTCCCCTCCCATTCACCATCACATTCAGGCCTGGATCCTGCAATTGTCATTTGAATTTGAGCTCTCTAGGCCAATGTCTGTGGCCGTAAGAGCTCATCGAAAAAAACAGGAAATGAGGGCGTTCTTCGGCCAAACCGTAAGTGCGCTCCCAAAACTATGGATAACTTTTGTGAGCCTATGTCTGTAGATGTGACACGCCAAATCTGAGCTCATTTGGACCAAACCCAGGGGACATCTTTTATTTTGGACAACACATGGTCAAAACGGTGGCAATTTTTTTTATCCAATATGGCCGACTTACTGTTCGTCCTAGGGTCTTGCTCCCATGTTTTGGCTTGTCTCAATATTCTCTACCACTGTCCCACATTTCATTTGTCTACGGTGAATTAGCATTTTGGCTGCCATTAGACTTTCAAAATTGCCATTTTCCAGGGGGCGCTGTTGAGTGGGGTCACTTTGGTCATTGTTACGATGCACGCTGTATACAATTTTTCGCTGGACCGATCATTTGCAAGGAAAAATAATAATAGGGTATTGTTCTTCCTCGCTTTCTTCTTCTCTAACACTAATTAAAAAACTGTATTTGATAAAACAACTTACTGCACAGTAGGAAAAAAAATCTCATTTGAAAATTTAAAAGATAAACGACACAAGCTATATCACAACTATATCATAAACCAATTTTTGCAAATCAAACAAACTTTTGTTATGAAGTGTACAGACATTGTTATGTAGTAACAAAACTCCTGACCTGTCTTTGTATTTTCACAGCCCCGAACAGAGATTTTCCGAACACATTAAAGATGAACGCAATATGGATTTCCAAAAGAAATTTATTCTTAAAAGAGATGATGCCAGCATGGACAAAGATGATAATCAGGTTTGTGGTCATTAATGCACCCGCAAGTCTGTGTGAGTATTAACAGAATTTACCCTCAAGTAGCAAATGTATCTACATAAAACCTTTGGTCAGTGGTGTTGTACTTGATTGAGAGAGGAGAGGAAACAAAGAGAAACATTTTTCTGTAATACTGACCAGATAAATTGATGCATATTTGGATGTGCAATGCTGTGTAATGAGTGATGCATTCAGGGGCAATAGGAGAGGCTTACACTTAAATGAGCATCTGCCTCATCTCACCACACGCAAGGTTCAGAGTTTGCACAGGATTGCACACAATAATTCTGTGCATACGCACAGTTTATACATAAGATTCCGGGTTTTTACCGGAGTACATGTAACTACAGAAAGTATGGGCCAAAGAGGCTATTAAGTGATGTTGTTTATTAACTGTGATTTGACATCCTCCTCCAGGTCTAAGGGAATTCTAGCCTCATTTTATAAAGGCATCAGGGCAGATTTTAACCTGCCAGTGCTTTGTACATGCTGTATGTATGCTGTATTCAGACCTCAGTGTCAGGGGTGTTGGGTTTACATGGTTTGAGTGTTTACTAGGAGTGTTTACTAGGAGCGTTTGACAAGCGCCACAGCTGCCAGAGTTGAAAATCTGAACTTTTGCCGACTGTTTAAATCATTAAACAATGATCTACTTATGCAACACTGCGCCTGCCACTTTGTCTCTATATTAACACTGCTGTCATTTAGCTACAGTATTTTATTTATTCAGTATTATATTCTAAGTGCAACTCTCACCCTGCTCATAGTGGCTGTCCATAATACTGTGCAGAAAGTGCAAACCACTACATAGCATTCACTCCCCCTAGTGGAATAGAGGTGTAATAAAGCCTGCTTTCGTAACTAGGTTACCAATTCTCCACTGATGCACTCAAATATCTTGATGGAAATAAGTCTGAAGCTAGATTTTTGTTCTCATTTATACAGTATCACATTTGGGTGGTAATGGGAGTGGGAGCAGATTTGATATTTGGTTTACTCAAATATTTTTATTATTTTGTTTTTTTGTTATTAGATTCGTGTGCCACTGCAGGACGGGCGGCGAAGCAAATCTATTGAGGAGAGAGAAGAGGAGTATCAGCGGGTACGAGACAGGATCTTTGCCCGAGAAGTAAGTTTTTTGCCATGGTCAGCCTGTGGTGATGTGTATAGGTAGTATTATTCTCAAACACAAATGATTTATTACTGGGCAAATAATGCAAATAGAGTAAATTTAAAATGCACATGAACTAGAGACTTGTTTTTTCACAAGACAGGTTGTTTATATCATTGCTGACTCCAAACAAAGGATAAATTAGTAGGCAAAGTATAGGATGTTTTAACAACATATTTAATAATATGTAGGTTTCCTTCTTTCTGCAGTCCTCTCAGAACGGATACATGAATGACAACAGGTAAGATCATTGCTACCTACAACATTTCTGTGACCCAAGTTTCATATTCTGTAGTACATACTTTGAGATGTATCCCAAGGCCAAGTTCTGTTATCGTGTATGATTTCTAGTAATAGTTTCTTAGTTTGTCTGAACTCTTTTCAGCAGTAAAGTAGCTTTTCTCTCCCTGCCCAAACATCCTGGCACTGATACAGAAGATGAAAGACTAAGACCTAGTTCTGTGATATAGTGGAAGGAGAAGCGTGATGGGTTTTTCAGGAGACCAACTTTCTGCCATGTTTGCCTTTTTTAATTTCAATATTCCACCTCCTTGCGTTATTTCCTCTCCATTTCCTGTTCTCAAATACAATCCAATAACACTAGCCTTGTTTTTGAATGTTAACCCAACAGACTCTCCACAGAGGGCTACTGCTCTAGCTCTCAAAAGAGGAGGCAGATCTTTAGGTACTGGGGCACTGCTGCTGACATGTGTGTTGCCATGGCCATCCTCTCCAGTGGTTTGGTGGTGGTAGTGGTGACTTGTGGTGGTATTTCTCTGCTTGGCGTAGTGGGCTGATGGATGGCTCTTTCAGCACTGCACCGTGGGGCTCTCTATGGCCCATGCATGGCTGCTTTGTGGTTTCACAGAGGACTGACCTACTTACCTTTTCCACCCATCCACTGTCAGCATTTTCTATGAAGTAACTGCATTGTTTCCACAGTAACCTGTTTTGTTTTGTGATTGGATTGCAGTTTATGTTAGCATGTCACTTGTTTGATTACTTATTGCAAATAACATTGCATTTAATATATTTCTATTAATTCATTATTATTAACATACAGTTTTTAAAATACACTCCTTGTCGTAAACGAAATTATTGAGGGATTTTTCAGGCACTGTAGGTAACCTCAAAGTTGAGCAAATGTGTTGAATAAAGTACAGTATATTATCAGTCTAGAGAACTGGTCTGATCAACACAATTCATACTGAACAACTGGGCATGCCGTCATGATATGCACATTTAGTATTACAATTGGAAGTGATTGGAAAAGTGATTATGCAATTGCCAACAAAATTGACCTCTAAAAGAAAACAAAAATATTTTTGTGTTATGTGACCAAAGCCAAACGTTCTTCCTTCTTATAAAATGTGCTTTTTCGGGATTTGAAACATGATTTACATATTGGCCAGATAAGTCATTAAAACATTTGAACTTTTAAATTTGATCTTACATGAGTATACGGTAATGTTGAAACTAGTGATGCACAGATCAATTTTTTTCTGTTTCAGTACCAATGTTGATAATTTGACTATCCAACATCGGCTAATACCAGTGCAGAGACTGAAATAATATGTATTTTCTTTGAACACTAATGGCATGTGGGTAAACATGACATAAATGTGATTTACAACAGTTTTTTAAATAATTTAAAGTAACTTAAGAACAGCTTTAAAAAAAATTGCTCTGTAAATTGTCATATTACACCAATTTATAGACCAACATGAGATATCGAACCATAAAAAATGGAACCATATTGGAACCATAAAAAATGTCAATATTTGTACTGATATCCAATATTGTATCTGTGCATCCCTAACTGAAACACCATGATTATTGGATGGTAATAAGTAAAGATGGGATAATATTCACTGAGTCTGACTTTGTTTAATCACTGATGAAAAAACAAAGTTGAACTGAAACAAAACAATGGGTCAAAACAAGGCTTGTAACACGGCTTAATTTAAAGCTGATTGATTTAAATAATGTTCACTCTTATTTTCTGAAGCAAAATTTCATTACACATGCCCTAACCTGATAATATATTGAAGAGTGCCTCCCTGATCTTGGCTAAGCCTTGTGTTTTAAAATATACTTGAAATAACATCTACATTCAAAACTAGAACTAGAATTATAATTTTCTATTTTTATTTCCCCCATAATTTTACTGCACAATGCTGCGTAAAAGGGGGCGCTGAAGACAGGCTCAAAATAAACACAGTATTTCTAAAAGCAGCAAATGAAAACCTCCATGTGTCTCTGTGCATCTGTGCACGTGAGAAGCCCGAGTGTTGTCAGGAGCGACGGGAGGCGGACCATGTGACCAGCCGCAGTTCCTCCTCCCTCCCTCCTGCTGATGGAGCCACTCTCATCTCTTGTCTGCAAACCGAGCAAACAAGTGCGCACCCACCCCTCCCTTAAAATAGGTCGTGCACAGAAAGGAGGACTCAAAATAGATGCTCCCTTAATTACAGTTTCTATGAAATATTTATCAGCCTAAGCCACCTTCAAATACCACCTACTATGCCTTGAGTTATAAATCGCTCGCTGGATCCCCTTTTCTCATCAGTCAAATCACTGTGAGGATGCATACATATATTTTATCCCTTTTGCTTTTTCTGTCCCTTTTCTGAATTATAGTAAACACATGGCTTCTTTGGATCTTAAACTGCTCATATTACAGTTTTCATGTTCGTGTTATAATGTTGGTTTCCTTGTCAAAAATATACCACGAATTGTGTTTAGTTTCATTTACACATGTTTAACACACAAAGTTGCATATTTAGAGTTTTCTCTTAACCAGAAAACGGTCCGTTCCGCCTTGTGATGCCATGTGATAATACAATAATGCTCCACTGTGTTTTTAAACTTCTTACACTTTCACAATCAATTGAATGATTTCAGCCCTGGATTTACCAATCTCTGCTGAACAAAAAGTAAAAGATAGTTGTTTACTTGAAAACTACAGCTACAATCAAGGCAGATTTAGAGTTTTGTGATTGCAAACGGCCTGATAATTCAAGATTACTCAAACGTGTGAATGAAACAAAACAACAGTTTTGGTACGTTTGTGAGCAGGTAACAGCATTATAACATGCCTTAAAGCGCACAAGAATCTATTTGTGTAATACACAACTTTTTAAAGATATTTTTCTACAAAGCCCATAGTTTTTGTTCACAATGTCTTGACGGGGAAAGCCAGGGGTTGTCAAAGTTGTGTGTGACTGTTGGTTTTCTTGGCAATTGTCCTTTGGAGGGTGCACCACAACATGCTACAATGAGTGTGTATACAGCCACATAGTTGGCAGACGTAATGGTGAACACGTGGTAGCAAGTGGTTCTTTTGTAGGAAGTGTGTGAGTGTCGATGTACATTTTGCCCTAAGAACTGAGTGCCTATGTACATCTATACGTTTTGTCTGTTTCTCTGGACAGTCATTCACAACTCATCGTAAAAGCATGTGTTTTCAGTTACAGTATTCAAATGTAAAAGCCTTTTTGTTGTGTGAATGTTGTCTCCATCCATTGTTGTCATTATGTCATTTTGTGCTATTCACTCACTGTGTTACTGCCATGCATCCTGACGTTCCTCCGCATGTGTGATTTTTGTCCTATGAATGGATCAATATCTGTTTTCTCTGGGTGTGATTGTGTTGTATGTGTTTAAACCAAAATAAATATTGTACAGTTTACGGTGCATTTTTGCCTGATGTGTAAACCAGTTTGTATGCGTCTGCGTCGAATGCTCCATAAGTTTGTCTTATTCTGCTTTTCATTTCTGGTCAGATCATTTCAGTTTTATGCATTCCACATTGTTCTGTGTTCATAATTCATCTCGTATTTTTTAAACATAACCTCACGGCACTCTTGCTACATCTTCAACACCTGTCTGTAACTTCACTATGACTTCCAACTACTACTTCTATTCTTCTACACAGTAAAATCCTGCCTTTTCTTCCGTTATCTTTAACCATGGTGTTGTCTCTCAGGGGGAACCGTGAGAGCTCGAGCAGGGCGTCCAGCAGTCGTCAGAGCAGCACGGACAGCGACATGAAGTGCCTGGAACCTCGGCCCTGGAGCAGCACCGACTCGGACAGCTCCAACCGCACTCTCCGGCCCCCGGTCACCAAAGCCAGCAGCTTCTCCGGCATCTCCATCCTGACCAGAGGGGACAGTCTGGGCAGCAACAAGGGCTCCCAAGGAAGCTGTAAAGGCTCCAGATCTGGTGAGTGCTACTCTTATTTTTATACATTTTTAAAGATACCAGTATATATAGTACTGACCTATGTTATAATGTTATTTCCTCATTAAAAACCTGGACTAGTGTTTTATTTCATTGACTATTTATTTCATGTTTAACATGCAAAGTCTACATGTTTATTTTAGTTTTTCTCTTAGAAAGAAAGCACTTTGTTCCACCTTGTGATGTCTTATGATAATACAGGAAATGCTCCACTGTGTTATTAAACTCCACCAGAATCATTTGGGTAATTTGCAGTTATGACTAAGTGTCTTGGCAGGAGTAGTTGAGAGTGAAATGTAACATGTGAACTGT
>KN505371.1:29128-41555 GCA_000787155.1 Scartelaos histophorus
TCACTAGGCCTGCCTCTAGTCAGTCCTGATGTGTGTCCCCCACCCACAGTCTCTCAGTCCAGCCGTAGCCTACTGCCATGCCCACCCCAGCCCCCGCAGCAGCAGCCCCAGGCGCCACCTCAGACTGCCTTGCTGCCCACTCCTCCACAGCACCCACTGAGCAACCACATGCTCGCTCAGGTAAGAGCCGCCTTAGCTTTTGTTCTCATGTTGTATAAAATAAACTGTGAAGGGAGAACTTTATCTACTATAGTTGATAGTTACTGCAACCAGTATATCATATTTATTTTCAAATGATTATTTTCAAACCTCCATCAGCCTAACCCCCTTACTCCTGTTTTAACCGTTTCCTGTGATGTATTCACGGCTGTGCTCTGTCCTCTGCTCCCTGTCTCTGGTGTAGGCCACTCTGCAGCCCTCTCAGCCTGTCTCCTTCTCCAGCCCTTCCTGCCCGCAGGTTCTCCTGCCAGTCTCTCCTCCACAGCAGTACACAATGGTACTGTGGTCTGACACTTCATCTTCACTTCATTTTTCTCAACAGCATTTCTCCCGATTAACACACTAGTTCATAATAACACATCGCAAATTTTACTTTCCCCTTTTTGTTTTCAGTGTATATTATCCTAAAAGCATACATCATACAGTCTGAACAAATGTGCTTTTTAAATGAAGTCATTTCATTTAAATTCTAGTTCAGTTTATCGAATGTCATTTTATTTGGTGTAATTTCAAAGTGGTATCAAAAAGCAGTTGATTATCCTGATTTTGCAGCCTTGATTCAGTATGTAAGCCTAACTGTAGTTTTTCTCTGGACAGGGCGATGAAATATGTAAGAACTTCATATTTTTGATATATTGAGCTTGACTGTAGTTTTTCTCTGGACAGGGCGATGAATTGACACCTCAGTTCAGTCAGATGACTCTGAGTCGACAGGGCTCCAGCGAGAACCCGGAGCCTCCCCAGATTTACCAACCCCCTCCCACGGTGCTCACTGGGCACCCCCCACCTCAGACCGGCTACATCATGGCCACAACGGGGCAGCCTTTACCACCTCCATCTGGATACCAACCTGCCACAGGACACCCCCACCCTCCTCCTCCACCGCCGCCTCCATCACAGCCAGTCATACAAGCCCCTCCACCTCCACAGGGATACATGGCTCCTCCTCCACCCCAGCAGGTACAACCCTCTGTATTATTGAGCCTAAACTTTGCCTGATTGACTATTGAACTACATAAAATAATTTCTTGTCATTTTTGCTACTTTTTTCTGATTGAGCAAGCGGACTTAATTGATTAGTTTTATACTTGTAAAAAAGTATTGGCAGGCAGCACGAGTGTTTGGTCAGTGCGTAGGTGGTAAATAGTTTACAGGAGTACAAATATTGAACGTCATGCAGCTTCACAACAGTGTTGTCACATATGCAGATGAGGCTGGAATATTGATCCTACATCTGTTTGTCCTTTTGAGTTCTGGTTTTCAAATGCTTCATTCTACATCCACACTAATGGTAGTGCCAAAGAAATGACAGAAATGAATGATGGCCTCTGTTCTTGTTAAGTGGTATTTAAAAAATAGCTTTAATTTTTACTGGTAATCTAAGTAACTAACCAAGTATAGCTTTAATTTTCACTGCTCACCCTATGTTACTGGTAATCTAAGTAACTAACCAAGTAATGTCAAGGAGTTCCTTTCTCAGGAGTATGAAAATGTTTATGTGGACCAGTTTATCAGTAACCCTATTCAGTTATTTGTATTTCTTTGTATGTCATGCTTTTGTTCCTTTATCCTGTGTGACTGATGGTTCTTGTGTGTTCAGATCCAGGTGTCATACTACCCTCCGGGGCAGTATCCCAGCTCAGGCCAGCAGTACAGAGTGTCCCAGCCCATCTCCCAGCCCATGTCCCACCAGGTGTCCTACCCTGCCCAGCGCTCACAGCCCATGGCCCAGCCCACGCAGCAGTCAGGTGAGCCCAGCTATGGTGCTGTTCAGCCGGACGTTTAGAGACGAGAGAGTATCAGCAGTCTCACAGAATGTCTTCAGTGCTACATTGAAATCAAGCAGAATGATTGTGCTTTGTGTATTGTGTTTGGTCTGAGGTGTGAGTCCTGAACCGATGCTTCTATAAATGAGTCAATGTGTCAATCTTTGACATGTCCAGGTCTCCAGTCTATGATGCCCAACCAGCAGCCAAGCTACCAGAGTATGATGGGGGTCCAGCAGCCTCAGAATACAGGACTGCTAAACTCCCAGAGGCCGCCCATGGCTGGACAAATGCAGAGTATCATGGTTCAGTATCCACAAATGCCCTCGTATCCGGTAAGAACCACTTATTCAGTGGCTCCATCTAGTGGACAATTGTAGAAATTTTAGTTTGAGTTTGGGAAATTAAGTTTTGATTCAGCAGGGGCTTATATTTGTAAAGAAAAGAGAAACCATGTAAATGATGTATTATTAAATAATGGAATGCCTAGATTGTAACAAGGACGGCAAAGCTTTCCTGACAGTTTGTTTGATCCCTGCTCATTTGGCCTTGTCCCAGGTCCAGGTAGCCAATGAGAGTCAGCCGGTGGTACAGCAGCAGTACCAGCAGCAGGTGATGGTGCCAGTGAGCCAGTCTGTCCAAGGGCCCATGCCCGTCTACTACAGTGTTATCACCCCCACGCAGCAGAACAGCACAAGGTACTGAGCACCACAGTGATTACAATATACGATGGACACAAGGCAAAAAACCATAAAATACTTTTTTCTGCCAAATAAAGTACTACTGCACTACTACATTGTATGACATTTTCTAAATGGTTTGTTTGCTCCTGTTTCAGCCCCTCTGTGGGTTACCTGCAGCCCCCCAGCTCTGAGCAGTATCAGATTACACAGTCGCCGTCCCCATGTAATCCTCAACAGTTGCAGCAGCAATATTCAGGTAAACTCCTTCATTTTGAACCCTTTTGAGTCAAGGTAGTGCTCAAGCTACACTCAGGGTCTCTACACTTTGCTCGAAAATATTTTTCAAGCATTTCCATTTTGTAAATTTGACTGAGTGGGCTTCCATCTATCCAAAATTAAATTGCTGCTCTAATCCTTTCCTACATAAAGCTTCATAGGAGGCATATTTTTGCTAAACATGTTGTGCTTAAAAGACCCACTTGCATGGAAACAGACTGAAACTTAATAATAACAACAACAATAATCAGTTGTTTTTTCTTCTGTGTAGGGGTTCCACCTCCTGGTTCTGGGGTAATGGTTATGCAGCTCAGTGTCCCCAATGGGCCCCAGCCGTCCCAGAATCCTCCTCTGGTTCAGTGGAATCCCTGTAAATACTACAGCATAGAGCAGAGGCCCAGCAAACCGGTAGAGCTCTACAAACCTGACAACACTCCACAGGTAAACAACACACAAAATGTGCTGTGTACAGAGGATCTACTGAGTGAAAACTGCAAAATACATTGAGCCATAACAAGGTGCATTTTTGAGATGGGATCAGACCGTTCTCATAAGACAAGACAAGGGCGCCCCTAATAATAATTTACACTACATTTAATGGAATATATAATGTTGATTTACACGCTAAACAATATATATTTATACATGGTCCAGTACTAATATAAATACATGTAAACTAATATCTTATGCATCATTATACCTGCCTTACCCATTCTTTCATGTTATTCATTTATTAGAGTCCAGATTTCTTCCATGAGTTGATTTGCTGTTCCCCCTGTTTATCGTGTAGGTCACCACACAGCTGACCAGTCCCTTGGCGTCTCCCACACAGTCTCCCACCCCATCTCCATCTGGCACCGTCTGTGCTGGTCTGGGGCCTCTCCCACTACTGTCCCAGTTTCCCCGTCCTGGGGGACCCACTCAAGGTACTAAAGAATCGCACATATGAAGAATTTGGAGGAGTTTAGAGCATTTCCCCACACCTCAAGTGAACCATTGTGTGATTTTCAGGTGATGGACGTTACTCGTTGTTGGGACAGCCTCTGCAGTATAGTCTATGTCCTCCACCTCTAATGCATGGCCAGTCCTCCTATAGCTCCCACCAGGTCAGCATGAGCAAACCTCTAACTGTCTGACTCTGAGTAATACTGTAGTTATTCTGACTATTGTAACATCCTGTGCAGGGCCAAGGAGTCATGAAACACAGTGCGAGAGGGAAGAAGCAGACGCTTAAATCTGCTTCAACAGACCTTGGGAATGATGTGGGTAAGTCCTGTAAGCAGTCCCATTACTGTGCTGCCAATGTAGAGGCTCTTCTGGAGCCGGTGCTGCCTTTGGGCAGACTCATGGAAATGTGGCTGCAGCAGCACAATAGCATCAGTATCGTACTTACAAAACCAAGCTGCTAAGCCAGTGGTTTACTAATTTAAACTGAGAACTTAACCTGAGCCATCACATTCCCAAATGAAAAGACGACAGCAAGTGTGAACGAACTAGATTAGACTGTGACTGAGTGTTTTTTGTTTGTTTTTCAGTGGGGTTAAGTCGTGTGTTGGAGGTGACAGACCTGCCAGAGGGAATTTCACGTCCTGAGGCTGAAAAACTCTTTAACCAGCTGTCCATGTGCGGTGCCAAGATCCAGTGGCTAAAGGAGCCCCAGGGAGGTCGAGGAGGGCCTTCAGGAGCCGCTGCTGGACCCGGGGGGATGAAGATGGACGGGAGCGACCCGGCTCACCTCTACACTGTAGTTGCAGTGTTTCCTAGCACCATGGCCGCCCAGAGTGCTTCCTTCAAACTTAACAACAGCGGGGCCAGTCACTTCAAACTGCGGGCCGCCAAAAAGAACTATGATCTGCGTGTTCTGGAGAGAGCCAGTTCTCAGTGAGGGGCAGGAGAGTGTGAAACAGACGGACTCTTGATGGAGTGGTGGGAATGAGAGTAAGACTGGACTGCTCTTAGTGTTCTATCTAAAAACCACAAAAGAAAAAAAAAACTTGATGAGTTGATGTGTCAAATGTACAAAAGGGAAGAAGGTGTGAATCATAAGGTGGCTGGTGTTTGGTTCCAAATATGAATAGTTTGTTTTTAATCATCATTTTTGTTCAGTATTTATAGCAGAAGAGCACACAAGACACGTGAGCATGTGTTTCACTGTTGCCGTGGAGTGTGTGCCTCCATCATTCACCAACAGCAGACGTTCCCATAGAGACACCACACAGGCAACAGGGTCACGTAGCACAGAAGACACTGGACAGTCCACCTCAGTCAGAGCCCTTCGTCCTGGCCCTCTCCACGCCGCCAACTTTTTCTGCCTCCCTCAGCTGTCACCCAAAACATTATATTTATAAACTTTCATACGCACAGTTGCGCACTCTCTCTGCTTTCCTGTCTCTTCTTGACCATGTTCTACTCTGCCTCCTCTTCTTCACCTCCTCAGCCCGTCTCATGTGCTCCTTTCTCTGCCCCGTCCTCCAGCTTTCTGTTTGCCTTACTGCTGTTGTGGGTCTCTGTATTGCGCTGATATTTTTCAGATTTTTTTTTTCTCGGGAGGGGGTATTCAATATATTTATATAAGTGACGTAAGGAATAAAAGAAATCTATATATTCAGTGGTTTTTCTTTCCTGAGTGAAACGTTTAGGCCTTCCTTTCTCCTTCCTCCTTCCCTGTTCATACCTCTCTCCTCTACCTCACTCTGTCCTCTCCCACGACTCCCCGCTCCCCCGGTCGCCCCATTGTGTTTGCGTTTTTGTTGACAGCTGTGCAGAACGTATCAGAAAAAGTAGTTAAAGTGCACAATGATTGCATATGTCTACTCTACTGTAAATTTTATTTAATCTGTTATTTTTTTGTTTGTTTTTAAAAATATAAAAGTCGAGAAAAAATATATTTAAACATCTTGTTATGTGATTTTATTTAATGGATTGATTGGGAAGGAGACTCAGGATGTTGCAGGGTGAGTGTTTGTTCTCCCACAGACGCGGCTGATTAGAACAGACGAGTAATGTTCTGTTGTAAACGCTTCACTTTCTCTTCTGAGACTTGGTGCTCTTAAGTCATATTTGTGGGTGCCTTGGATCCAGAGGCTCTTAAAACTTTATGAAGATGTGAGTCTGGCCAACATTAAGTCTTCCCAAGATTAAATGGGTGTAATTAACAAGTAGATTAGAATAGAATTAAGGACACACATAGTCAAAAGGGAAAAGTTAAAAGGGAAACAGCCAAAAATACCACAGGTGACTGAGAAACAATGAGTAATATTCAATGAGCAAAGCACTGTTTAAGTAAACTTCAGTCACAAGTCAAAGGTGATGTCCTCAAGGCATCAAGCTGCAGCCTTTACCTTTTCTTCCCAATATTAATGATCTCCAGTTCTTGCTATAGATGCTATAGACTCATTTTCATATCCAGATGCCAAGATTTTTACCTCATCATAATATGAATTCTGATGTAACCACTTTAGTACCAACAAACAGAACTGTCCTTGCATCATCAGCTGTTTGAGAACCTCTCAACTTATTGTGAAATATACAGAGTATATAAACTTTCAGTCCCTCAGAGAGCAGCTACTCTAAAGTAAAATACAGATGTTCTTGGTCCTGTCTGTGTCAAAACTCCTGCTGCAGTCGTCCTCCACCATCTCCTGTTGTCACACTGATGATGAGCTGGAGCCTGTGGCCTGAAATGACAATAGAACTTCTGTGATTGACGGTCGACTCCACAGCGCTGTGCACGTGTAACAGCATTTAATATAAAACATGTTTATCATTTTTATTTCTGTGTCTGGTTTCAGATAAGTCACTACATATTCTAATGTTGCACAAACAGATATGTCGATATCTTTTTAACCGTGCAGCTCGTCACTCCTCTTTGCGTTTGGAGGCTTCAGCTGTTGTGGGCAGTCACACGGGGTCCCACACACGGGGTCCCACACATGCTCACATAGCCTGGGCCTGCCTGGCTTCTGCATTACTCATCCACAGCACCCACCTGTCGAAGTCCCATTTGAGCAGACCCAGGTTTAAAGCACCTCCCTGGGGCACGGGCTGTAAAAACATGCAAAGTGTTTGGATCTGCTCTGAGTGAAGCCCCCAGACCTGACCAGAGAGAGACTGAAGACGCTGAAAAGTGAGTTTTCATTTCAAATATTGATCTCTTATTTTATAGAAAGGAACATCCAGACGATAAAGTTTTAATAATCAAAAGCTTTTATTTTCAGTGCTTTAAATACTTTAAAATGTTTAGACAGAACATGCCTGAAGTTGAACAAAAGTTGATGAGGTTATCTGGGTCCAGCACAATGTTTCTTTGTAAATGTCTAACCTTAACCCATGTGTCTTTATTTAAAATAGATATTAAACCTGCTTTATTAGAATTATACTTGGACAATCTTGACCCATAAGGTTAATCACTTCAACACAGTAACTCATACACTACAATAACTATAATGTAAATAATTCTGCTAAGATTTAAAATAAGTGTTTTAAAAAGTACAAAATGGATGTAACATATTTTTAGGCTATAAACAAGAAGTATTTATTTATTTATGTATTTATTTATTCATTTATTCATTCATTTATTTAATTATGTATGTATTTATTTATTTATTGGAAGTATGGAGAGGAGATACAGAGCAAAGATAAAATGACATATCAAGGTTATTTATTACATAAAAGTTGTTCTGTTATTGTGATTTTTCTTAACACCTTTTCACACTGTCGCCCTTTAGCGCCCTCTGCTGGTCCCATCTCTGAATGATAAAGATATGGCCAATTATGATTCGTAAGTTTCTTTAAATGATTGAAGTGTGGAACAAACATCGAATGAGTGTGTTTATAATGTGTAAAGTTTGGTGTTGTGTGACATTAACTTCACTGTGGCAACAGGCTCGACGACAAGGATTCTTTGGATTTTCATGACAACCCTCCTCTGCCTGACAATGTGGTGAAAGAGGAGGACAACACGGTGAGGAGCCGCTCACATCTGCAGTTTATTTACTATATAAATGACTAGATAAAGGTGCATTGTGTAACTTTTCTGGTGGAGGATCCGTCAAATGCTTCTCTCCATGGGGATGTTTTTGCTTTGGAATATTTCACAGTTTTACATCTTTCTGTCTTACATACATGTACATATACATATACATATACAATACATGAGATATAGTTGTTATTTAATGTCATATTGTGGAACATTCCAGGCACAGCAATGTTATTTTTACAGGAACGAGCAAGTGATGGACCCCAGATAAGAAGTTACACAGTGCAGCTTTAAGTGCCTCTGTTATTGAACATGGTGGAGTCTTCCTCACTGCTCCTGTGGCTGACAGAGTCACACGGGGCCGGTGTTATGTGTGAAGGATCCGTGGGGTTTGCAGTTATTGTAGTGTAAATCCTGGGGTCATATATAATCCTGCTGCACTATATTTATGTCCAACTTTACCATCCTGCTGCGTGACTATTTCAGCAGCGACGCCCTGTCACCAGCTGTAAATCACCACACGGTGTTTATGCTGCACACACAGTGTTGAGAAGAAGAAGTATTAAGTGTTATTTAAGCAAAAGTGCAGAGAATGAAGTGAAAAATAACCAAACTGGACCAAGTTACAGGTCAGATCTGTGCAGAGGCAAACCTGCTCACAGTCTTTTTGAACAATAAAACCTGTAATAGAATAAATGTAAAGTGGAGCTGTTTAATGTCATAATGTGGAACATTTGAGTCAGAGCAATGACAGATCCATAGAAATAAGGAGGTAATGTGCACAAACTGAAAAGTTACACATTACACCTTTACAGTAAAAGTCTGACATGAGATTTAGATCTAATAAAGCTCCAAATGGAGTAAAATGTTCAACAGGAACAATGTCATTATTTCCCCCCCTACTTTTTATTTTTATATTTGTTAATTTTATATTTTTATTTGTATATTTTTGTGTTCAAACTGTGAACTTGATCAAACTAAACCCTCCAGGCGTTTCAGCAGGTCTCAAACCATCATAAAAAATACTTTCACTTTAGTGAAAGTATTTACTTTAGACTCTAGTCACATTAAAACTGAAGTAAAGTATAAAGTATAAAATACCATCTCTCAAATGCAGTGAAGTAAAAGTAAAAAGTATCCACTTTAAAATGAACTTAAGTAAAGTACAGATAGAGTACAGTACTGAAGTACTTTACTACTTTTACTTCATTACGTTCCACCACTGGAAGTAACTGAGTACATTTACCTAGAGTACTTCCTCTGAATACTCATTTTGAGAAACTGTAACAAGTATTGATCCTGAAAACCTCCCACAAGCTTCATCAGACTGGACTTTTGTTTTAGATAAAACTTAAACTGTTCAAGAATCAGCTCCACGGGAAAAAGAAGAAAGAGACACTGCTGTTTGGAGCTGATTATATTCGATTCCATTCGATTATATTCGATTAGATTCCATTGTGTCATTCATATCGAGGATCCAGCCTTTCCCTTTGCATTAAATTAAAGTTAAATATGAAAACAGCTCTGACCTGTGCCGCTGGGACCCTTTAGCTCCATGTAAATGCATTATCTTTATAAAAGGTGCTAACAGGCAGCACTGCTGTGTCTCTGTACCTATAAAACCTCCTCCTGTAATATTAGACGAGTGTTCCAGCTGCTGCGACCTCCTCTGAGCACAGAATGACTCAACAGACGTTTGGTATTTATAGACACTTTCAGGACAGAAGTGCCGACCGTAGGCTTGACGTAAATTAAGATGCTCGATTTACAGAAGTGGACATTTTGAATCTTTCCCTGGGTTTTCGCTCAGTGGAGCCGAGCGCCGGGTCCATGGCCTCCCTGCTGTCTCTAGTGGCCTCTGTGTTGTCCCATGTGCAGGTTTATTTTATCTACGATGAAGAGGTGGAGGAAGAGGAGAAGGAGGAGCTGCCCCCCCCCGAGCCCCCCAAACCCGTCAACGACAAACCTCACAAGTTCAAGGACCATTACTGCAAGAAGCCCAAGTTCTGTGACGTCTGTGCGCGAATGATAGTCTGTAAGAACCCGCTTTTTACCTCAGATATTTATTTATGTGCTGAGATTTAAGCATCATTTTAAGCTTCTGTGTTACACAACTGAATCTTGAGCTTTATGACGTGTTATAATGTTTTTACCTTTACAAAAACATACCAGGAATTGTGTTTTGAAAGAGGAATTCAGCCTAAATATGCAGGATTTAAGTGTTAACGTGTGTGAATGAAACAAAACACAACTCCAGGTGTATTTTTGATTAACCAAACGATGTTAATGTTAAAGAAATTAGCATAATACTTAATACAATAAAATGTAATCTGACATTCTGTGGTAAAAGTATTGACCAGACTGAGTTTCTCTGCATTTCTGTTGCGATATGATCAGAACTTTTACTTTAGTGGAACATTTTGGTGAAGCAGTTTGGCTAATTTCACATATTCTGCTCCATCACGTCTTATTTGCAGTGAATAATAAGTTTGCGTTGCGTTGTAAGAACTGCAAGACCAGCATCCACCACCAGTGCCAGTCCTACGTGGAGTTCCAGAGATGTTTTGGCAAAATTGTGAGTCTCGTCTTTCGTTTCTTTGGGATTCAGATTTAAGATGAGTTCATGTGTTTGTTTGTGCTTTTTGTTTTCCAGCCTCCAGGTTTCAGACGCGCCTACAGCTCCCCCCTGTACAGCAGCCAGCAAAACGCCACCGTCTCACAGCTGCTGCCGTTCTGTAAGTCCAACCAAACATGTCCCACAAACAAACCCACTTTAGGAAGTCGTCACCTCATCGAAACACGTCTGGAGTCGTGTTTGTGTGAATCCTTTATGAATAATCTGTCGACATCTCCAAAGCTCCAAAGTTAAGACCTTTTACTTTTCAGTAGAGTTTGGCAAAATACAACTCCAGGTTTAGAACATCATAGAACATACAACAGCATCATATGAAGTGTGTGGTGTGCTCACTGTAACCGTCTGGTTTGTTTTTTAATTTGTCTTTTGAACGAGCAGCTCAGTCCAACCGCACAGACCCGGTGTTTGAGACGCTGCGTATCGGGGTAATAATGGCCAACAAGGAGCGGAAAAAAGGCTCCGAAGACAAAAAGAACGTAAGAACATAAAGAACGTAAGAACATAAAGAATGTAAGAACATAAAGAACATAAAGAACGTAAGAACATAAAGAACGTAAGAACATAAAGAACGTAAGAACAGACTACACAACATTACTTTTGGTGTTAGCCTGTTTGGTTCTTGCCTGTAGGAAGTAAAAATAAATAAAAATAATGCAAAATATGTGGTAAAACTGCAATATTATAAGGTACATTATACACACACCTGTGCGCTTGTGTTTAGCTGCATAAAAATGACACCACATGAAGCTCAAACTGAGAAAATATAAAAGACACAAACACATAAAGCTGTTTTTTAATCCCGTGTTGCATCTTTACTCTATAATATAAATGTCCCCCTGGTTTTCATGATGCAGTTTTGTGCTTAAACACATGACACTATTATATATGACATTTTACTGCAGGTTTTCTGTAACTAAATGCACTTTCAGTTCTTCTTCATCTGATTTGTTCAGATGGTGATGATGATGGAAGATGAAGATAACCAGCCCAAAGCCGACGAGGAGGGAGGAGATGGAGGTCAGACTCCTGCCGTCAAACATCATATTTATGGTTTTGTCTTAATCTTTTCCACTCAAACGCACAACTGGACACGAGCGATAACATTTCTCTCTTTTCAACTCTCTTAGCAAATGTAGAAGGAGACAAGAAAGGAGACAAAGCTCCTTCTGATGACAAGGTAATAAGGCTGGAAGTCTAACTCGCACCTGCAGAAGTTACATGTTTGACTTGTTTTGATGTAGAACTTGTAAATCCTGGATAATGTTGCTTTTTATACAGTGTCACGTGTATTTATTTCTTTAGAATAAGAAGATTCAGCCTGGAAAGATCGGCGTGTTCAGTCAGTCTCACTATTATCTGGCTCTGTACCGTTTTAAGGCCATAGAGAAGGACGACCTGGACGTGCAGTGAGTCCCTTTACATTTATTCACTATTACACGATTATATTTACTGAAACTGTCTCATCTGACGACTCTGTGACCGTGTGTTTAGTCCTGGTGACCGCATCACCGTCATAGACGACTCGAATGAAGAGTGGTGGAGGGTGAGACACTTTTATTATTTATTACTTATTTTACTTTGTGGGATAAATAAAATTATCTTTAAAATGAACCACATCTTTATTAGTACATTGTCGGTTCTCCCAAAGGCACAAATGTCATTATAAAAAGTTAATAATAATAATATAACATCTATAGTTTTAGTGGAGATAGTTTAGAATCTTTAGGTGGGTGAGGTGCCTTGCCCATGGACACAACAGCTGTACACAGAGCCTCCAGTTATTTCTCTTAAAAGCCGTTCTTGTCTCGTGGATGAGGCGTCCTGTTCTAACCCACTGGGCTGTTGGTGCTTCGCCTCCTGCAGGGAAAGA
>KN505372.1:1692-14628 GCA_000787155.1 Scartelaos histophorus
GTGATGTAATATTGAGAAACACTGTTCACAACATTTATGGACAGAAGTCATACTGGGCTGTTTTTATTTAACCCTGTGACATTAAAGACTTTATCAAGAGGCTGGAGACCATATACAAAAAAGTTGGAAATAGAAAACATAATTTTTTGGGAAAAAATAATTACGCTACTTTTCACCGAGGGCTGGGTGATATGGTGAAAAAAATTATTTTTTTTCCAGTTTTTCCTACCCACTTCTCTTGGTGGTCAGTTTTCTTCTTTAAGTGAGTAACAGGAGTGATAGGTGGATTTCCCCGATCACAGTGAAGCTTAAGCAGAGAAGTAGACTATGCCTAGTACATAATTTAAAATACTAAATACAGCTATAGTGAATTTTGTTAGTGACATTTAAAACTAGTTACTGCTAGCCAGTTTGGGACAAAAACCAAAAAGTCGCTTAAATGTCAAAATGCATAATAACTTTGACAGATCGCACTATGTTTTTGCCTCCAGCAAGTCATGTGGGAACCTGTCATTACTCAAGGGAGTATTCCAGTTGTTGTGCTGGTATCTCATTTTTAGTCCATAATAGTGCAGCACAAATGTAGTGGAGGGCTTTAGTGCCGGACCACTGTTCCTCAAACACTCAGGGTGGATGTGTTTCTGTTAGCGTCGCACACTCTGCTCTCAGGCCATCTGGGTACAGCTGGGGCCAGAGCGGCAAGAATCACCCAAACTCACATGCACATGCAAACTGTTTTTCAGTCTTATTTATTTATGTTTATTTATTAAATATGGGACAGCATACATTAATCAATGTTAGTACAGCATGTGAATGTGCCAGAATTAGACATGCAGGCAAACTTTATATATATATATATCTATGTAATTGACAGACAATCCCTCATCACAAGCCATTATGGGTAGTTATCCCAGCAGTTATACTATAGAGATCAGGTTCAAATGTCATAAATGTTACTGGCAAAGTCCCCTATCTTTGTTGCAGACTTGTATTAGAATGAGCTATAACTCAGGTAGATTGCCTCTTGAGGCTTGAAATCTTTACTGGTTTATTTGGACGTTAACTGAAAATTGTATGAGCGAGCAGCCACATTCAGATGTTGTGATTGTGTGAGGTACAAAGACCAAGACATGTAGTGTAAAGGCTCTAATTTTCATAAAATACAGATTGATTTATTTTTACAAATAACCGCAGGCAAACAAAAATGACACAGATTTATAGCTACATAGTAATTTTATCTTCCTAACCTTGCGGATTGTCATTTCTTAAGTTCAAAGGTCAAAGGTCAAATAAGCAGCAACAAGAATTAGATACTCTTAGATTATATGTTTTATATTTGGTTACCCATATTGATTTGGAAGTATACATTAAGTGTTAGCTTCACTTGCAGCTTAAGATCGCCTTCATTTTGTGGAGCCATGGGGAAGGTGCACATGGCCTCCCTTAGTATGAGCTTTGCAGGGATGATACTGAGGAGCAGGAGAATCTTCGTATTCCTACCACGCATGGGCAGCTGCCAGTTCTTATTCATTTACCCTACAGGCATTTCCTGTCGTTCGGCATGCTAGGCTAAACTGCTGCTAAGAGAGGGGGGAGGCGACAAAGGATACGTATATAGAGAGACGCTCAGTGGACATTAAAGGGGCATTTATTTAGCTGGGGCCTATGCATGAACACACAGTAACATGTAGACAGACACCTCTTTCACATGCACGTTCACACAGATCAACCTCTGACAGGCAGATTAAGAAAATTCTTTGGATTTTAATTTAATTGTTGTAGAAATAACAGACTATACAATTTATTCTTATAATTCCTTTCAAGCCAGTGGAAATTCCTTCTGCTGTGCCACACTGGTTTGTGAGAAGTGTCACAATGAAGATTACGAAAAAATGATATGCTAAAAATAATAAAATCAAGGAATGGTTTATATATTGGTAATTGGCGGCTAATGTCAGTAACAGTGATATGAGTTTTTCCTTTAGATACTGGTGTCTATCTTTCTGTCCCAGTTTGTTCTCAATGCATCAGACATGTTCTTTTCAAACAGAATAGTAAGAACAAAATAGAAAGCAATTAGGCTACAGATATGGTTGTGTTTATGAAACTCCTACCCCATAAGATTTGTGAACTTTACTACAGCTTAACATCAGTGTGTGGGCCTTGTTTGCAGATTTCTATAGGGGCAAATTCCAATTCCCAATATAAATCATAAATATTTCTCTCTTATTGCATGTACCTCCTTTATTTTCTATGCCAGTCTCCTCATGACGTCACACCTCCCCTCCCACCTTATAGTTTGAGCCTCTGCATACTGTTCCCATGCATTCCTGTCTCCAGATGCTCTGTATGAAAATCCTTTTGATGACGCTTCACACTTAGAAATTACATCCTCTTCCTCGTTCTCTGCTGTGGACTTCCTGCCTGTCTTCCTGTTCCTATGAGCACCATTTTTGATTACTGTATGACTGTATGATTTAGATATTAATCTTATGACTTTATGAAGGCCGCTGAGTCATGCTCTGCTATTCGATTTCTAACACGCTTCAGATCACGGATGCAGTAGTATTGCAGAGAATCAAGGAATGAATGAAAAGTAGAAATGCTGGGTCAAATGCAGAGGACAAAATTTCATTACGGAGACAATGGAGTGAAACTAGACACTCGTTCTGAAAAATGACAGGATTTAGAATGACCTTTATCTATATCAGGAATGTAAGGCCCCATTTTATTGTATTTAAATAGAGTTTTTTGTTGTGTTCTGTTTTTCCATATGAAAATGTTCTTGTGACAAGAGTATTAGAGAGAGCAGACTTCTCAAACAATGTTTGCATATTGCTTGCGTTTTAGTTTTTCTTATCAGCACTTTAACTCATTTTCTTTACATTTTATGCATACTGTGCATCAGGATAACACACATTTTCAGTCACAATACACACAAACAGTCAACTGGAGCTTGTCCTGTCATTTTAGACGTCAGTTTGGGATTGGGCAATACTATGAATGATAAAGCCTGCCTGACAGAGTGCTGGTCTTAGCAGAATCACCCACACTGCTGTTGCTTATGTTTGTGTGTGTGTGTATGTGTGTTTGTTCGTGAGGTTGTCAGTTTATTGTATGTCTTTTGAAATGCATCTCTTTTCTTCTCCCTAATCCTATTCAGGGACGAAGAAGAATGCACCGGCAAATGTATTGATCTAATGTTTACACAAAAGCACTGTATCAGACCATGACAGAGAGAGGATTATAAAGACCTCAAATACATATTACTTTACGGTTGTGCAATTAATGACATTTTATAGTTGAGATTTCAATTATGACTCTATTCAATTACAAAAATGTTGTAATCAAAAATACAAACCTGTATTTGTCTGATCTACAGTGACTTTGAAAACAGAGGTGTCACAAAACATGACTTACATTAGATCTATTTCATGCTTTATATAGGACCCATTGTTGTTATTGCAGTGTATATACTGTCACATAATACACAACATACCATATTCTCTATTCAACAGCGGGCTAGTTTCACACTGAATCACAAGAGCGATTTGGCTCTGATCTGAGTGCCTTTGTACTTTCCCCACATATTTCCAGCATATTGTACATTCTTCCTGGCCTCATTTAGGGCCCTTAAAGTGAACTACACTGGCAGTGCTAGACCTGTATAGTGCCTGAGTTGAATTGTCATAATTGATTTTGGACTAGTATTTACATTCCTTGGATGAGTCACAGGGCTTCCCTTTTTCATAGCTGTGCTGCCTGTTGAAATGTGTTGTTGTTGGCCTGTATTCTTAGGTTTAATCCACTCTCCATCCGCTGTGGATTTTCACAGTCATACTTTACATTTCATTCACATTTAGTCAGAACACCAAGAAAGTGAAGGCACCACACTGCAGTTCCTAGTGTATATCACAAGCTTGTGGACTTTAGTCTATACTGCATGATCAGCTGTTGGTTAGTAGGTCAAAGGTTGTGGAGTGATGGTGCATTTTTTTATGCTTTAGCTTATCAAAACTTCAAATCACTGTGATCTGATTGGTTCACTGGTGATAGTTTGGTTTGCGTTATTTGCTTCTGCGTAATAAGTCATTTTTGTTTGTAATTATAATTGCATGCTGACTGTACAGTACATTACCCCTTCCTCAGTACAGATATTCTTCCTCGGTACAACATGTCCTGAAATGATGTTGAGAGCTAAATTTCACTTGAGGACAAACTGCCACTACAGTATGTCAATGCTTAATATAGCCTTTGTAATGTTTGCCAATGTATGTTTTAGTCATAACCTTTTCTAAAAATGCTTTTTAATTTATTTTTATGTTTCCCTTCAACAACATGTCTTGAATAAGTTTTTAAAGTGACCCACCATAAATACACTGAATGGCTGGTTACAACAGAAAGGGCATCTGGCATAAAATCTGCCCAATGCCACTGTTATTCTTTCAGTTGTTTCCTTTTAAGGTTTAAGTACTTAATTCTCACTTCAATTTGTCCAATTTATTTTAATCGAAACCCATGTGTGAAAAAGATGTGGCGCCATGTGGATCAGTGGTTTAAGAGTTTTGCTTCAATTCTTGCATTTTTTTTTATGTTCATGATTATTGTTTTTTTGGGGGGGTGACAGCAATCTCAGAGGCAATAAATGTAATACAGCCCATATAAAAAAGAAAAAAATTAAGAGTTTTGCTTCATGATAATGTCCATATCAAGTAAATCTTGTAAATCCTTGTGAATAGTGAGCGCTGTCTTTATTTGGACTCTGTTGACCGACTCCCTGACTTACAGTTAGTATGTCTCCAGCCTGTTGCTTGTTGCATAGCCTGTAATTGTCCTGGGAATCGACAGCTCTGTGTAATAAATCACTGTGGTACACTGTGTTCTCTCCGGGACAGGCTCGGTGTGGTGCATGCAGAGAGTGCCGAACATGACGTCAGCACCAGACACAACCAAGACAGAACCAAGGTTAAAATGACATCTCTTTAAGCACCATTGCTATTAGCCACTGTAATGGTTACTCCAGTTTCTTTATATCAATAACCCAAATAAGTTACATATGGAATTTTTCACCTCAAAATCTTCAACATTTATATTATTTTGAATCTTATCTACTTCTACTTAATCTATCCCTTTACTCTTAAGCCCAACCCCTAAATGAAGTAGTTATTAAGCTTGATTCCTAATAAACTATTAGTTAAGCATTTTTTTCATTATTAAGTTTTTCATCATGCTTTATTAAGGCTAAATAAGGTGTAGTTATTATAAATATGACCATGATAAGAATACATCCCTAGAAATTTTCACTTCTTTTTGCTGTTTGTGTTTTAAGTTTAAGACTCTCATGCATGCTCAGATCTTCTGTGCAAACTGTGTGTGGCATAGCATGATTTTCACATCCTTGAGAGAATTTGCTGTTGACCCCATGTCAGCCTCTGCATGTATTCTCGGTTTGTACATGCATCTGAGGGGGAGGTTAACTGTTTTCTTTCTCCCCCACTTAAAGTTATTCTTTTGTGTGTTGCTAAAAAAAAGGCTCTTCTTGCTGCTATCGGTTACCCTATACAAATGTAGTCCATGAGTTCATACAATAGACACCATTTGGCCTGGATTTTAGCTTCAATATCACGCCCGTACAATGTATCTCAGCGGGGAGATTGGAGTTTTGATGTCAGCTGTTGCTCGGAGCAGGGAGAGGGTTTCGTGTTGGTTCCAGGGGGTTGTTGGGTTCACTGTGCCTCTGAAATCACAGTGCACACATGCCCAGAGTCCTGTCCTTGAACTGTGAAGGAATATGTTGCTAGGAAAAGTTTTTTTTGTGTGTGTGTGTGTTTTTTTTTTAATCAGACTGACAGACTGCAATAGTTGAAGAGAGGCCAACTGAAAAAGAGCCAGGCAAGACCAAATTCAAGGGCCAAACTCTGGTTAAATGAGATGCTACTTTGTTTGAACTACTTTGTTTTAACTTCCATAATTTCTCTTGTAGGATCTACGATACGTAGCTATTTTTTGAGATTTGAAGGTGACAACACAACAATAGGAAAAAAATTACACTGAAATGTGACAGGGTTTTCTGAAAGGAATTAAAGAGTTGAGCATTGTGGTTATTTATCCAAGGGAGTGAATGACTTACAAAGAATTCCTACATGAATGCATGAATATAGTCTACAAAAACTCTACTGCCCCACAGAACAAGAGCTGTTTTCTATCAAGAGTTCCAGGCCCGTATCATACTTGTAAATACTTTCTGTGTTCAATTATAGCTAAAAAGGAAAGAAGGCAGAAAGAGCTCAGTAGACTGACGCAGGCCAGATAACTCAAGTCTGAATCATAGGAACACTATTTCCTCGTATCGTCTCTTCTCACCTCTCCCACTTCAGTTCTACTTGTGCTAAAGCCACAATGGGACATTGTTACTTTCTATACGTCAACAATAGTCATTTGATCATTTTCATTTTTAACCACGTAGATTTTGTCTTTGTTCTTTAGAACTGTCTCACAGTCAGATTTGCACGATACTGATTCAAAGCAAACACCAAATTGTCTTCCTCTTCACAAACTGGTCATGAGTATCCAAATTGAAGATTTCTGCTTTGATCTCTGCTATGACTAATCGCCATTGTGTCGATGAGCAAGACACCTTTAGTATCTCCATTCCCTGTATTCAAATATTGTATCTGTTTATGAGTGAACAGAACAATTGGGATCATTTGTATCCAATCCATCGTGTTTACATTCATGTCTCTTCATGATCAATAAAAACAACACAATTCTTGACTTTTCATCATGTGTATTGTAGTTTAATTAGCTTAAATAAATGGGTTTCTCTATTTCTGACACAATTTATTCAAGTTTCCAATACAATGATGATTTTGATCTAACCAGTAGTTTTATTTTTTATGTTGAGAAGATTCTTTCATATGATGATGCCTAATCCATTTTCTTTTTGCTTGACAGAATACGAGGCATTACCTGGATTGTCATCGCATACCTACTACTTTTCTTGGCAATATTTTTTTTTGTTTTTTTACCCTTTGGCCGACCCACAGTAGTTCTTCACTGGCAAGCTTTATGTCTTCATGCTACAACTAAAGCTGCCAGCTGAAGAACTGTTGTGGTCAGCTCTATACATCTGCAGTGTCCCTCCCGGCCGTACGATTTGTCCACTCCTGACCCCCGCGCAGAGACCCAGTTACGTGTGCAGCTTGATCATGTGCTAGCGCTCACACCATGACACCTGCTGTATTATGTAACAAAAAACATTGCATCATGGAACGTCAAATAATCACCGTCGTTCTCCCTTAAAGGAATGAGAGAAATGTTAGGAGCCATTGCATGTTTTCAGGTGAGTGGTGATTAGATGATGATTGTTGAAAACTTTCACCCGATTCAGTATCTCAAACATGTTAAACCTGTTGAGGGGTGGGTGATACTGACAGAAATGAATATCTCATAATTTTGCGGGGCTCTCATGGTAAAGATAATATATTTGCACTCCCATCAGAAATGTGTGTCTGTATATCTTAGTTGAGTGTATTAAAAGAAGGTAAATGATTGAATATCACCTTATAGTTCTGTTTGGAAGCTGACACTGTAAGTTTATTTTCTTTTTTGTTTTATAATCAACTTTATACAGCTTTTGACCATAATCTTATTTTAGATAATATATTTATGTCTCTTATGACTGCTTAAAATATATATAGGAAAATAACTCAGAAAATATGTGTAGTACAAAAAAGTTATCTGGACAAAAGTAGCTTCATCAGTTCTGACTAGGCTCCACTAAAGGGTCAGGAGTTAGATGACATGAACAATCATGCAAAATATGACGTGATGGGTGATGGGTGAATTCCCATCCTAGTATAGTTCAAAGGACTAATAACAGATTGTCTTTAAGGTAAACAACCAGGGTGTGTTCAGTGTTCAGTGTAGTTAACTGCTCCATGTATATATAAGGTAGTGACTTAGAACAAACTAACTGGATGAGAGGTGAAAAGTATTACTCACTCTTTGACAGAATTCAATTTAACCATAGTATGATGTTTAATTAAAATTAGTTCCTGTGTTTTATGCAAAGAGCGTATGTTTAAGTCCTGTATGAGAATGACATGCACCATAAACAGACATGTGGTCTGTGACCTGAGCGCTCATAAAGCAGACTTCAAGTGCCCAGAGCAGGATACAGGCTCAAAGGTGTCTCTTTAAAAAGCTGCCAGTCGGAGCCTGACATAAGAAAGGAATGTTCCACTCCTGAACTAAACCAGATGCCTACGCTCCACCATATTGAGATCATGGACAACTTATGTGCTTTGGTATGGCCCCTATGTTGGCCTATGTATCACCTTGTGTCTGTCTGATCCTCAATCTTCTTATGTCCTGGTCCTCTGATCTCTGCAGTTCAGTCCATGTACTTGGCAGACCTGGTCTTCTCTCCCTCCACCCCCACAGCTGTCAGACCTTGAATTAGTTCACACTCCTTCTCCTGTACTTCCTTTCAAGTAGCATTGTAGCACAGTCTTCTGCATTATGAACACGCAGACAAGGTTGGCGTACAGTAGACCTTTGAGCATGCTCAGGACTTGGGCGAGCTATAAGACGCACCTGCTCTCATTCTAATGATAGTATTTTTCTGCCAGTATGCGCACGTGTCCACTCTACATTTTAGAGTTTCTGATCCAGATGCAGGGGGAGTACCTGGAGGGCCGCTACCTGTGCCAGCTGCAGAGCCAGATGTTTAACGCCAGAAGAGCAGTGAAGAGAGGGACCAGCTTCTTTTTTTGTTTGTTGAATTTAAATATAGACTTAAAAGTACATTGTGTAACTTTTGAGGTGGAGGGTCCATCAAATACCTTTCTCTATAGAGATGTTATTGCTTTGGTTGGAATCTTTCACAGTATGGCATTAAACCTTTCCATGACCAAGTTACATGTCAGATCTGTGAAGAGGCAACCCCACAGTCAGAATGCCTGTTTTTCTAGGTAATTTTGAGCAATAAAATCACATGTAACTAAATAAATATAATCGCATCACATAATAAATAATATAATCACATCAGAGAAACAAGCAGGTGATGAACCCCCAAGCAGAAAAAGTTGCATAGTACATGTTCTTCATTTTAAGTGAGGGGATACTGTCAGTTTCTTGTGCAGTAACAGGAGGCCATTGGTAGAGTTGCCTGTGCCCTTTGGAGCGTGTAACAGTAGTCACCACCTCACAGCATGGAAAGGCATTAGGCAACTGACTTTGACCCAGGCTGTTACTAGATTATCTTTTACTGTTCAGGTCTATTCAGCTCTCTCAGAAGGTCAGACTGAATATCCCTGCCCTGTTTAAGTCAATCGCACTTTGGATGTCATGTACAAGCCAGGATCCTTATCTCTCCAGTCTGTCAGCTGTGCTTTCAGGAACGGCTAATAAACTGATAATAGAAGATGACGATGCAGTGGTAGCAGCCATTTTATTTAATTATTAACATGATATATAAATGGTAGGAGTAATAACAAATGCACAAGATTCTTTTTATAACATCAGACAAAGGGCAGGGTCTATATAACTCTATGGGTGATTCACTGTTCACTGTTTTGGGAAAGTATAAACATTTTATTAAAACTTAGCTTTTTTTTTCCTGGGAATGACTCCAAAAAATTTCCCATATTATTTTGTGGTTGAAGGTCTTTTAAACTGTCAACAACAGTGTGAGTGGAGGATCAAATGAAGCCACTAATACTTTAATACTATATGTGGGCAAAAAATCACCTTGGTTCGTTGTTGCTTTTGGTGCTAGTTATTGTTCCATATGGATAGGGCCAGTAAGTACAGTAATATTGCGCCATTTTGACAGCTAAAAGGCAAATTATTTCATAAAATTTTGATCTACCCTGTAACATTTTTCAATCCTCTTCCCTCGCTCTCATAGAAGTTCCCTTATATTCCCCAGTCTCATAGATAGGAGCAGGGAGAGTCTCCAAGGCCAGCTCTGAAGAGGTTTACAAGCGCCTCCTAAATTCTTCCCCTGTGGGTGAAATCATGTGAAAGCAGCTTAGGCAGATTATCCCTGCCTCGACAGCAGCTGGCAGTCCCTTCCTTCCTTCACAGTGCACCTGACTCAATGGTGTGTGACACGGTGGACACATGCAGCACCTTACACACTGCTCCAGCCTGACCAGGACCTGTAGCCCAAGGGGACATCCACACCTTGGCTCGGCTGCAGCTCAGAGAGACTTGATGCTCTGAACCACGGAGTGCTGTTAAAATAATTACAATTTCAGTTGGTGCATTTGTCAAATCACAAAGACTGTGATTAATAATTGCAATGAATGGGAGGGGTTAACATAAGTTTTCTTCTTCCCAGCCCTTTTCCAGAAATGTACTTTTCTGTCCTTTACAGTGTATATTATATGTATGATTATTTTTCTCTCTTGGCACAAACTCAACTAATCATTTAGTTTGTTATTTAGGTAATAGAATGTTGAATGTTGGACAACAAAATATCACATTATTGAAAAGAAAGAAAAAAAATGCCATCCCTTCAGTTTTTTTTTTTTACCTCTACAAGCAATTTTTTCCAATCACAATATTGCAGAAAAATCTAAATTAGACTTGTTTCCTAAAGCCATGCAGCATATTAATGATGGTTGTTTTTAGTAGTGGAAACAAATAATAAAAAAAATAATAATAATAATACTATGATGGATGTTGGATTACTTTCATCAGCATATTTCATAGGTTTGACCAATGGGATATAATGAAAACTAGAGAAATCATCACTATGGTAACCAAGTAATTGACCTCCAGCTCCATCAGCCATGTTATAACTATAAAATTCAACTGAAAAGGTCATGGAAACTAATAGGCAGCTGAGCTTTTAATTACAGGCTAACATACAGTAATGTTGCATAAAATATAGACCAGAGATGAATTTATAGGGTGAATATTCATTTTCAAAGTTCAATTAAATCAGATGGAGACTGAAACTGCTAGAATTCACTGCATGAACACACTAAAAAATGCTTTGTTCAAAACAACCTGAAAAAAAAAAAAAAAAGACACAACAGCCCTAACCTAGCAGTTGGGTTGAAAAAAATAACCCAGCATTTTTAGGGAGAACCATTATTTGTCATCAATACCATTCCCAGCTGTGTTTTTACATCACTTTCTATTAGAATTTATTCATCTTTGTCTGGAAGGATACTACAATTGAGATGAACTGTAGTCATAATCTCTAGTTATTATTATTTTATATTTTTTATTGTTATCATTGGCTTGGAGGTCAGTTATTGACAGATAAAAATATTTAAGGTAGGAACATATTTATTAAGTAATATAGATGGCATTGCAGTAAAATAATGGGCACTTTCACCCCACAATGAAATGAAAACCGCTTCAGTTCCTGTAAAATGAATTGGGCCTTTCTGTTCTGAGTTTGTATGTTTCTTTTGTGTTATGGGTGAGTTTTCTCCATCAGTTATGAAAGTATCATAGGGTAATACTTGAGCAAGGTCCTCCCTTACTCCTCCTCGGTGGTATTTCTCACCAAGACCTTGGCTCAAGATTTAGAATGGAATCTGGAGGAGCTGTATAAATTGTAAATATTGTCCATTTGTTGTGCAGTATTGTAGAATAAGCTGTGATATTGAGTACATAGTGTCATTTTTTTTAGAGCTTTGGACTCTTTCCAAGTATAGTTTAATGAGGTCCCAGATGTACTGTCATCTCAATGTGTCAATACAATCAACACCCTTCACACTGAGCTGATTTATCTAGTATGATGGGAGTGTTTATGCAACTTTGGAATCATTGCCAGACTGAGTTAAGTTACTTTTTTGCTTGTCAGTGTCAGGTAAACCGCTGAGCCATGTGCTACCGTCTTAAGGGTCACAGCACAAACCAGTAAGGTTAATGTCACACTGAATGGACAACATTTTAAAAAAAAAAAATTAAATCTTTTATTTGAGGAAAAAAAAAATGCCCTCATCACATGTAGCAAATGTTACAAACTAAAACTTGATTAAAAATATCATGTTTGGGCTGATCATTTTTCTTAATTATATTGTGTAATCTGTGTTTATTTGGGGCAGTTTTTTAAATTGAACACATGATATTTTGCAGCGTCTCATTGACACAGCCAAGATAAATGGCAAGTGAATAAAGCCATTTGTCCAAATAGTCAAAAACTGTCTTCAGACCCTTTTGTGATTTTCTGTTGTGGAGAATCAAAATATCAGACATGTGTTGAGTTTAAAAATCACATTTTATGAATAATTTGTTAGAAGGATTTGGATTTGAAAAAAAGATATCTGAGCCAGCTCTTGTGGGTGGTGGTTCCTGTATCATTGAACAAACAAGGTCTAAGTAGGAAGTGTAATTTGGAATCATAACTATTAACACATTTTTAGGAGCTTGCGAGTACCATGTGACAGAAACGGTGCAGTTACCATCACTACAGTGCACTACCAAATCCACTGTGTGTTCTGTCTCGGATAGTTTTACACTTTGCAGCTGGTACTTGGCCAGCACCATCTCCCAAAATAGCTTGTACTTCCACATAGGTGGGCTGAGAAGAGCTGGGAAGAAAGAGTGGAGATGGATGAGAGGGTTGGATGTATAGACTTCCAATACAACGTGTGTTCCTGTCTATCTTCTCAGTGATGGCTCATTATTTACTTCTTCACCAAGTCCAACAAGTTCCAACCGAATCCAAACACACATTTAGTCCATGTCCATTTCTCATCTGGTCCTTACATAGACACATACTTGAAAACCCTATGCAGTTAGCTGAAAAGAGAGGCCCATACATGTCGAGGCAGCCAAAGAGGGAGAGCGCTTACCCAACACAGTTATAAATAACCATACGGCTTGCACCTTAAGACGGTTTTGTCTGGCTCGAGGGCGCTCGGAGTTCAATGTAACCTGACAACTTAATCCCTTGTAAGAGTGAGA
>JACN01010608.1:0-13197 GCA_000787155.1 Scartelaos histophorus
ACAGACAAAACATTGATAGAGAATGTTGAATATGCAGTCCACATCACATGGTACCTACAGATGCTGCTGAATCGCTTTCCACATCCCACTTCTCCCGCACGTCGTTTGTCACTTCCGCTTTTTAGGACTGTCAAGAAGTCTTGTAAATTTGTTTGGGGGTTTGTATTTGTGTTTTTGCCACATGTAAATTTGTATCGGTGCTTGTACAAGTGTTTCTTGTTTTGTAAATTTGTTTGCACATTTGCAGATGTGTTTTGTGAAATTTGTAATTTTGTTTTCAAGATGTAATTGTGTATTTTAAATATAATGTTTTCAAACTTGTAAATGTGTTTTGCACTTGCCGCCCACCGTACTTTACTCGTCCATGTGACTTCTTCAGTTTTGACAAGGTTTTGTTTAGTCACTTCCTTGTTTGTGTCTGAAAAGGAACTAATTACACTGAACACACTTTGTGTCAGTGAGGAGTGTCTTGTATTAGTTAAAGCAGAGGTTTATAGGGTTCAGCTGTAACACTGTAACTATGCACTGTAACATCTATTTAAGCTATGATTAGAGTCAGGACAGGTTTATTTTATGTTTAACCCGATGATCAGGAACAATTTTCAGTTTATCCTGTTTTTACCGAGTTTAATGAGTCAGTCTGTCTCGTAACACTTTCTGTAGTGACTCACGGATTAAAAGACAGAGCAGTTTACCTTAGTGAGCCCTTGTTACTTGCCATGTTAAACAACCCAAATACTCATAATCTGTCTGGCAAGGTTCGCCTCTGATCTGACCCGTCCTTTTTCTGGTTCTTTTGGCCTTTTAAGCATGACACGTGTTGGTTTAGCGTGCACTAATGTCTGCAGAATCACAGAATTACATTACATTTGGCTCATTGTAAACAAACAATTCACTTCTGTCACTGGACAAAGGTTTTAGAGTGAAGACGTTTTACAGCTTCTTCAATTCTGGTCAGACTCTGGAGGAAACTGCCTTATATCTGCCTGAAGGGAAGAGCTAACTACTGAAACTACTCTGACTCTAACACCTGTTTATTTTCTGTTTGTAGCTCGGTCTATTGAACTGCGCCTGAGTCATATGAGCAGAATCATTCAGGCCTCCAGTGGGTGTTTTCACTCCTCTGAGCATACAGACCATCACTGTTTTCTTTGTTTTGGTTAGGTCTGAGGATGGAGTTGTAAACAGGAGAGATGATGTCTGAGCCTCCATTCCTGTTCAAAGATGGATGCGTTTCTAACAAAAATAGCCACTCAAACTCCCTTCTCCAACCATTTCTTTTCTCTGTACCTCACTATCTTCAGATACTCAGAACTGAAGCTACTCGATGAGCTGCAAAACGTATTGACTCTAAAATGTTGTCTAGTTGAAAGAATTTATAGTGCAACAAAACTAAATTAACTTTTTTTTTTCAGCTTAACTGTTTATAGTGTTTTAATAGCCTCGTCTACTGTTTCTAGTCACTTTGTGCCAATTTTAGTGCAAACTATACAGACATTTGCAGCTTTGTGATCAAAAACACTCAAATCTGGGTGTGTGCTGCCTTCAGTGGCCATTTCAAGTAATAAGTGACATCATGCAGGACTACCCTGATTACATACACTGTATGTTATTAGGTTCCTTTTTCAAACCAAGGGTTTGTTTGGCGGCACGGTGGCTGAGTGGCAACACTCAGGCCTCACAGCAAGAAGGTTGCGGGTTCGATCCCCGGGTCGCCCGGGCCTTTCTGTGTGGAGTTTGCATGTTTCCTCCCCGTGTCTGGATGGGTTTCCTCCGGGTACTCCGGTTTCCCCCATCACCCAAAAACATGCAACACCCCTATGAACAGTTTACAACCCCCCCCCCTCCTGTGGGCTCACCACCTGCAGAGGGGTTCATAGGGTCTGGGTCTGGTGCATAGTGTTGGGTCTGGTGCATAGTGTTAATGGGCAGAGCTGCCCCCGCGACCCAGCCGGATTAAGCGGGAGAAGATGGATGGATGGTTTGTTTTCATACCTGACAGTTTGGACTGCACCCTGCGCTCTTCCTCACGTGATTCCTCAGTCACGTGATGTTGCGGTGACGTGTCCAGTCAGCTGATTTGTACAGGGTTTTGGCGCCATCGTCCTACCTGTAAATGAGAGAATCATATTATGGAGTGTGACAGAGCAAACATCATTGGGACAGAGGGCAACAAACGTCATTTCTGGATTAAAGAGGCAATCGAAACAGGGAAAAGGGTCAGCACATTTTAAGATGGTAGGTTGTCTCCATGGAGATGTTATTGTTCTGGAACTTTAAAAACGGGACGAGGGGGGATTTTTTACTCTCCCACACCTGGGATACTGTCCTGAGGAAGTGGGACTGCAGATGGCGCTGTCGTCCTGCCTCCATCGCTAGGAAGACAGAGCGAAAAACCTATATAAATCAGCAACATCACGTGACCACTCTGAGGAAGACCGCTAGTGACCAGTCCAAACTGTCAGGTATAAAAACACACTCTTTGTTTGAAAAAATACCATCAATTATGGGAAGACCAAATTAACCTTATTGGACTTTGCTGATCACAGATAGATAAATGTTTCTGATACAAACAGCTCCCTGCAGGTAATTGGAAGTGTGGATTCCTGTTAGACCTTTTACATTCTTCCATATACCTCCAGACCCCGTTTAGTCCCACTTTAACCTTCTTTTGCTATAGACCCCAGCTGAGGGATTACACAAACATTACATGAAATCAGTATCCTTTATTCTGCAGCCTGTTTCAGTGATAATACCAACTGTACTTAAAAGATTCCTCAGGAGAAAAGATCCCAGAAGTCTGTCGGGTAGTTCATATTCTCAGTAGGAAAATGCACTTTTAAAGGACATTTTGTTATTTGAGATCTCAACGCTTACTAAATGTGTCTTGGCGGTTCTGTTTGTAGTTATTTATTTGTTATGAACGTTACCTAACAGTGTACTCCCAACACAAGTGCTTGGAAGCTCATGTAATTTCTGTGTTTTCAAAGATGGGATAAATATATACATATATACATGCATATATAAAAGGGTTTTGTGAAGGCATATTGAACACATTTCCTTAACTTATTTTCATGGCTACTTTTTATTTGTATGTGACTAATACAGATTTTTACAAATTTTAAAAAGGTGCTATGATCAGTTTGGTTGGAGAAAATTTTCCTCAGACATATCCAATATCTGGAATTTTCAAAGGACAGACACAAAATGAGACAAGCCACTAGTAAATCAGATCTGAAGGAGCTGCAAGAAACACAAATGTTCAAATCATTTCATATTCTCCACATAAAGCTCTTGTCTCTTGTGGATTTACTGTTCCTTCAATAAAAATATTACTCAAGTAGAGAATTATGCTACTAGAAAAACCTCAGAAAAGTTCGGCACTTGGGTTTTTACACCAGAGAGAAGGAGACCTAAGCTCAGAGAAAGAACAGAGACACTTTTAGGGAGTTTGTGCTTTGTCCATACATTTTAGTAAGAATTCCACATAAAGTCTTATAAAGGAGACTCCAGAACCTCCAGAATGGCTGCAGGTGCTTGAGGTTTGGGTAGTGACCATTCAGATCAGATGCTTTTAGGGTTAAGCCAACTGGATTTGAGCACAGGCAACTGAAATCAGAGATTTGTGTGAGGCTCGTTCTGCTTTCTGAATGGATGCTCGTCTTGACACCAAACCCCCAAATTATACATTAGTAACTTACAGTTCTTAGCAGTTCTCTTAAGCAAACTTTTGGCTTACTCTTAATAAACAATTGCATTTTATGTCACATGAATCTAAACAAGACCTTGTAATTTTGGCATTTTACCACTAAATATTATTTACTTTTTCATTTTTTATACCAAAAATTATACTTCTATCAAACAAAGGTATAATTAGAAAAACATGAAAACCTGTCATCTGCACTCACAGGAGCTGAAAACCTGAGCGTATCTCCAGAGTGCTTGAGATAAGTGAATTTAGTCTTTGAACATCTGGATAAACTCTGTTCTCTGCTCCTGCCACAGGCCATCAGCTGCCTGAAGAGGGCGCACTACCTGTCTCCATTTGACTGGAAGGTTCTGTATAATCTGGGCCTGGTGCACCTGACCATGCAGCAGTACGCCTCTGCCTTCCACTTCCTCAGCGCAGCCATCAACCTGCACCCGCGCATGGGTGAACTCTACATGCTGCTGGCAGGTACTACACACACACACACACACACACACACACACACACACACACACACACACACATGCACACATGCACACTCACACTATCTGTGCTATGGAGAAGGGATGGAACTAGTGCAATATGTAACTTGTATGTGCAGACTTTATACCCTCTATAGAACCTTAGGGTCACTGTACTGGGCATTTAAAAGGATCAATAACTTTTAAGATGGTAGGTTGTCTCCAAGGAGATGTTATTGCTCTGCCTGAGCAAGAATGCCATTAAAGTGATTGTTTCTATATGTACTGAATTCGATTTTTTTTTTTTGCTGAAAAAAATAATGACAAACTGTGAGTAGGGTCACGTCTCCACAGATCTGACCTGTAACTTGGGCTGGTGGTGTCACCTGCCTATCTCCATAGGGATCAGATGTATGTCATGAAGTAAAGCAATAACATCTTTATGAGTATCATCAAAGATACAAAAAGTCCCTAACATGCCTAAATGTCTTATAAAGTGGCTCTTCAAATATCATCTTCTGTAACTGTTGTACTATAATGTGTACTTAGTACACACTAATAATACTGCAAGAGATTTGAACACGGCTGCCTCCTAGTGCTGGTGATTCTAACATTGACTTCCTTCTTCTTCTTTTGTCAGTGGCTTTGACCAACCTGGAGGACCAGGAGAACGCCACCAGAGCGTATGAACAGGCTGTGACTCTAGACCAGTGAGTGGAGCATTCCACATGATGTAATATACATACACACTCACTCAAGTGTAAAGATTTGTGTGTGTAGTACCATGTATGAGACAACACAAGGTGCTTTACAGTTATAGTTTATATTATCAAGTTATTATTCTACCTAATTCACCATAATGGCTGTAAGATGGGCAGAAATCAAAGTGGCCACAGGTGGCTTCTCCCCCAGAGGATATTCCTAAAAAAGGACAGAGGTGTTACTGACTGCCCCCTGCAGGCAGTGTTGCTGCTGTTGCCGCTCACTCATTCCCCATCTCATTAAATATGCGTGCATTTTCAAATCCACAAAGGCAAAATGAGCCTGGTCCATGTCCCCCTCAGAGTCACACAGATGAAACTTGTGACTGTGTTTGACCAGAGGCGTCTCTTGAACCAGGCTCTAAGTTGGTTTTGACACGTGTCAACAGTACATTGTGTGTTTCTGGTTGTGCAGTCAGCTCCTAACAGTCAGCAACTCAATTACAACAATAGCAGCCTGTCACCTTGAGGGCAGCTTGAATGCTCCATCTGCACCCACTGATCAGGTCACGTCTAAATGGTGCACTCCATTCAATGAAAAAGACTCAAGAATGCCATAAACACACAAAGCACGGCTACATTTCCACCTCCACACTGACACAGCCGGTCCATTTGAGTTCCTTTGTGTTTACAGACTAGACTTATTACATCATAATCTGTCCAGGATCGACTGAGCTGTTGATTTTTCCTCAGATCCAATCCGATGGTCAACTTGAACTTTGCCATCTTCCTGTACAACCACGGAGATAAGAAGGGCGCTCTGGAGCAGTACCAGGAGATGGAACGCAAAGTCAATGTGCTCCGAGACAGCAGCTCCAGCCTGGAGTTTGACCCGGAGGTACTGGGTCTAACATTAACCGGTCTCTCCATCCTGGGTCTCACTTTAAAGGGGGTGTAGGCCAATATTGATCTTTGTCTGTGCAGACTTGGTTCACAAGGGTTTTCGCTAGTTTTACTGAAAATGAAGCCAAGTGCTCTCAACCATAGATATTTTTCTATTTGTGACAAACAAATTACTTTCACAATAAAATAAAGCGTAAAGGAAGCTGATAAAGCCAGCCGCTGGTGGCACCCATGAAGATAGCAATTGTTTATTTAAGGAACAGCATCTGAGCAAGCAATATCTATGCAAACATTTAGGAGACTATGGGTTTTAATAAGAGCCTTTATGAGAAAAGAATAGAGCATATGGCACAGATCAAGATCGGTATTAAAGATACAAAACTATAGATATGCACCACCAAACCCTAACCCTAACTTTTTAAGCTTTAAAATGTTTAACTTGTGTCATTACACAATCACAAAGCAATACGTTTAATCAGTTTAGTGAAATAAACCAAAAATACTTTAGACACTTCAGAAGACCAGACATGAGCACTGTTCTCCTCCAGTGTCAATGCTTCTTACTGTTTTGGTTGGTTATACGTTTTACCTGACAGACAGAAGCCAAAACAATTTGAAGAACCTTCCTGCTTGTAGTTTATTTTTGCTTACACATGGACCTGTTTCCCTGTCAGCCCCTGTCCATATCTGAAGTCCTGTCTCGTTTCAGCTCATAGACATGGCTCAGAAGATGGGCGCCGCCCTGCAGGTGTCAGACACTGTGGTGTGGAGCAAACCCTCCAAAGAGTCCAAGTCCAAAGGCAGCTCCTCCTCAGCCTCCAAGAGCAGTGGAGCAGCTCTGGGGACCAACCAGGCTCTGGGACAGGCCATGTCCTCTGCTGCCAGCTACAACAAGAGTCTGCACATGCAAGCAGGTCAGTGCTTTGTTTCTGTATGCAGATATGGTGAAAAACTAGCATTCTACTGTGAGCAGAATTACCTGTCCACAGATCTGGCTTGTAAATTTGCCTGATGGTGTCACCCTCTTGTGTCCATGGCGTATCCTTCAAACAAGAGGAGACGTTCTCTGCCAGCAAAGTTAGGCAGTCTCATTGCATTAGCTGACCTAACCCAAAACCTACACAGTGCAGTAGTGATGCCGCTGTGGTGAAATCTACATGTACATTTTATTGCTGAAATAATGAAAAGTTCACATATTGATTAACAAACAATCACCATTAATACCAGATTATTTAGTTCTGAGCAGGAATTCACTCTTTATAAGCCTGTAAAATCAACAAGTTATTGCTGTCAAAGGAAAAAAATGTATTTACCAGCATAACATGACAAAAAACCCCACAATAACTTTCCCACAATATAAGACAATGATCACTTTTGCTAAGAAGGACATAGTGCATTCTAGACTTTTCCTCCTCAAACTGGGACAGGGCCTAAAATACACCTGCCGCCTCAGACTAGAGATTCCTGTGTAATGACACCTCTCCAGGCCGACTGTGTCTGCCACATGTTTGTGCTGTCACTGTGATGTCTATTCTGGGCCTATAGTTCTTGGTCTATAGTTGGAGCTGATGGATAGGTTCCTTCATCTTAGTTAAATGCACAGCCCTGGTCTTTCATTTCTCAGTATAATTATGAAGATCAAGCACAATGTAAAACTAGAGATGGACAATACATCACTTCCAATATGGACATGAGTGAAAAAGTCCCAGATATGAAGTTTAGAAATACATACTCTACACCTAAAAATCATGCAACGAATTATGCTGTATATACCAAGCTAATATATTGTATTTTTACAAAGGTGAAAAATTAGTGAATGTTGCTTTTAACTTAAAGTACTAGGTTGTTATGCAAAATGTACCTTTTATAAAGCATTCTACCATGTTATAACACTCCTCTGATCAAATACCTCCCCTTTAGATGTCATCCATGCATGTTTGAGTAATTCTGCGATGCTAGCCTGGTGCACTATTCAAACCCTCCTAAAGTACTGACTATCCAAAGCTCCGCCCACAAGCCTACGCCACCCATGCTCCCACATGACAATCCTCCATAAATATACAAAAATACGATATAACCTGACAAACCTGATGCGATGTGCAGTAATTTCATTAGTGGGATGCACAATGACTGTGTTGTAATAGCGCTCTGAAGGGGGAGTGACTTAGCGTGGGGCTCAAAGGGAGGGAAGACTCCAAAACAAAACTGTAACTTATTAAACACGTTAATATGCTGTTTCCTGTTAATTTAGCATTTAATCTACATTTGTGGGCTTTGGATTTGAAATCTTTTTCGGCAACAAAACAAATATCGGCTAAAAACTAGAAACATGCATTACATTCGTGTTCTCAGAGCCTGATATATCACGGGTTCTTAAAATATCTTTGTCTGTGCGGAGTAATGAGTAGAACATACGTGATGGAGTACATGAAACGGCTAACCTCTTCCTAGCATGTATTTTTGGCTCAAAGGCAGAGGAGCTGGAGAGTGACGCACGGCGGAGCTAATAGCTGAAGACGTCTTTGATTAGAAGAGCTCAGACTCCAGAGAACGTGAGAGGGGCTACAGATGAGAGCGGGCCAACGGTGCTCAGAAAACACTTATCGCCATGACACGTCTCTTTGTCTTCTTGGAAATGCGTCGAGCTGTTTGAGTTTTGCAAGCGTCTCGAAGCTTCAGTTTTCAGTTCGTGAGGTGGTAGGCTGCTGTCTAGTCCGATCTAGTGCGATGACCTACAGCGTTCGGCTCCAACCAAATGAAGCTCACGAGGCTCACAGTTATAGGAGCGAATTTGGAGCCGAGTTCAATAATAAGTTGTTGTTGCGTTGTTACAGTTTAAATGCAGTTGATCTGAGCTCCCTAGCCACATATGCAATAATTTCACATGTCCGTAGAGGCTGAGACAGAGTGATGTTTATTAAGTTCTAAGTCCCAGTGGTAATGAGAACACGCTTAGAACCTGTATCATAATATTGGCTTTGTTTTTCTGCATTTTGGAAAATGTCTATGCAGCATTTTTAAGTCTGAATTCTAAATAAAATAATGCAAATGCAGAGCTGTGAGTGGGGCTAGCCAATACAAATTTTCAACTCCTGTCCATAATTGGGATAAATTAATCAATCTGAAGCAGTTAAAACACAACTCAAAGTTAAGGGAGTGACAGTTTATTACGCAGAACGGACTCTTGTGAGCTTTAAGCCATAATAGAATGTTTTTACCTCCTCAAAAACAGACCTGGAGTTGTGTTTTAAGTGTTTGTGTGAGTAATTCTGCATCTCCAAACCTCTGGTCTGCCTATATCTCCAAATCTCAAAATGCTCTGTTCCACCTTGTGATGTCATGAAGCTTTTGACCTTTAGTTCAGTAGAGATTGGCAGTTCCAGGGCTGAAGTGATCAAAATGATTCTAGTAATGGTGTGTGGAGTTAAAAGACACAGTGGAGCACTTCCCGTATTACCTCATGACATCACAAGATAGAACAGAGTGTTTTCCGTTTCAGAGGAGAACAGATATGCAGAGGTACAACAAAGATCAGAATTATAATATGGGCCCTTTAACGGTGACTGTCAAGACCATTTGTATATGTCTCCTCAAAATGCACATTTAGGCCAAAAAAATAAAAAATGAACTAAACTAAAATAAAAGGATGCTGTTTTTATTGCACAGAAACCAAAGAAAAACATGCATCCTTACTCTAATTGTGCTTGCATCTCCACAAACCTGACTCTTACTTGGGCCTTCTGCTTGTTTCTATGGATATGTTGATTTGGCTGTTATCTTCCACAGTATGGCATAAATATCTCCATGGAAAATGTTCAGAAATATGGCTTTAACTTTGTATTTCGATGGACTTTCCACCTCCAGAACAGTTACATGATGGGGATTTTTAATATCTAATTTTATCAAAAGTTTACCCAGAAAAAAGGCAGCATGAAATATTAAAAACATAAAATCAGAAAGTCAATCAGACCTCATTTGAGTTCATGGTTGGGTCCTGGTACAATTCTAGTTTTTAGAAAAGCATAAAAATTGCACCAAAATGCCTGCTGTGTTTTGTTCCAGTGGTGTCTAAAGGGCCCTCACTGCCCCGGGACGCAGAGGCAGAAGCGGCTCCCAGCGCCCCCTCGGAGCCCCCCACGGACCTGCCCTCGGACCCCCCAGGATCCCCCGAGCCTGTGGACCCCGATAACCCCAAAGCCAAGAGCTCGAGGAGGAAAGCCAAAGCAGAGGAGGCCAACTAGAGTCCGCACACGTAGAGCCCGAGTGCAGCTTGTGTTCATAATGTAATATTGAATTGTTGAATATTTTTTGCTTCAACTGTGTACAAAAGAATATTGAGTTAATAAAGGCTTTCAAATTACTGCTGTCCCGCTGAGCCACTGCCGCCCCCTTTATTTCGAAATGATCTCAAATGACCGTGCTTTCTTTGTGCTGGTAGTTAAGCTTGACGTCAGAAAAACATAATGGAACTAGTAAAATATTGTTTAAAGATTGGGTATTATGTACGTTTTGGAGCTTTCTACCATATTGTAACCCTGTTTTCTCATCAAAAACATGTCTGCGGAGGCTTTAAATATCATCCATGTATTTTTCACAACATTTCAAAACTTTTCCAAGACTTTTTCATGACCTAAAGTGAATTTTACATGACTTTACGGCACCTGCACGGGTAGAATTTAGCTTTACTTTGTTGTCGAAAGAATATTTGTTAGTGCAGGTGGGTGGGGGGTTCGCTGGGATCAGAGATGTGTGAAAATAATTGGAAATAATCAGAATCGCCTAATGAGAACTTAAAAGAACGCAGTAGTTAAACTAAAATTCCATGACCTTTCCAGTTATTTCAATAGACTTTTAAAGGATTTCCATGACCGTGGGAGCCCTGGTGATCTCCCCTAAGTCCTATTTGAACCCTCCCACACAGCAATTCTACATAAATATCCAAAAATGTGACACAAAACCGTACACTACAATCTGACAAACGTGATGCGACTTGGGGTAGTTTTATTAGCTGATGCACGCTGACTGTGTTGTGATAGCGCTCTGAAGGGAGAGTGACTTAGCTTTGGGAGCAAAGGCAGGAGAAACAAAAGTGAAAGTTCTTGAACATATGAATATTTCAGCGTTTATAGCATTTTCAAAACAAAAGGAAACATGGTGATTTAAATATGTGTCACTACCTCATACAAATGTAATACCCCCTCTTTAAATATAGGATACAATAAACACACTGTACCTACATGTATGTAAAATCAAGCTAATTATACATTCAGTTCAGGTTTTTCAGGAATCTGGATTCAGAATTCCCGTATATTACATTATTGTCATGAGTTGTATTCACTCAGTGCAGTGACAATCATCTCTCTGTACGTTTTCCGCTGTGGTCCAGTGTAAATAGAACAAATCAGACATGTTTATTAGATGTATATGTTTAATAAAAAAATGAGAACTGAATATTCTTTGGTTGTTTCTTTAATTTTTTTGGTTAATAAGAATAAGAACTTCTATTTAATTACAGACTGACCCCATTTACATGTTTTTTAATTCTGAATTCATTGTTCTGAATTAAATAGTTCAGAATTAAAATATTTTCCTTCCTTCCTTTGCATGGAAATAATTCTGAATTGAGGTTTCGCCTTTATTTAATTTGGCTGTGTCTCGGGGTGGGGAAGGGCTCTGATTGGATAGCAAGGGGCGTCTACAGAAGAAAACACACACCTCGGCTTCTACCGGCTTTTCTGTCATCTTCGTTTGTCGTTCCGCCATGGACCCACCCACTTACTTCAGAATTAGGTTTAATTCTGAATAATCTTTTCATTAGGAATTAAGCGTTTACATTGTCTTTTTATTCAGAGCTAATTCATTTTTTAATTCAGAATTGAAGCTCTCTGTAAATGTGGTTACTTTCTGAAGATGTAAATCTGGTCACCCTTGAATCTCCCAGAGTTCAGATGGGTGTGATTGATAGGTGGATTAGCCAATCAGGGACACACACGTGGTCTGTCTGTATTAAAACAAATATGGCTGCTCATGAGGTGCGTCACATGCATCACTGAAATAAACAAATGTGATGTTCGGTTTAGGCTAGAGTTACAGTGGAGGGAGAGGAGACCAGACTGACCACAGACTGTATGAAGAAGTGGACTGAGTCAGTGGAGTCACCCATAGTGTTGAGCTGCAGTCAAATGAAGCTCACAGACGAACAGCTGCAGTTTTGGGGAAACTATTAGAATGTGGCTTGGATTCTTCACGAAAAAAAGGTGCAAAAAGGTGGCAAACGATCGTGAAAAATTATTTACAGTGAAATTATGTTTTCAAAAAGTCAGTAGAGTAGACTTCCCCTTTAAGTCACTCTCTTAATAGCTCTCTCAGCCGTCACTGTAGCCAGAACCAGACTGAGCGCTGAGCTGCAGAGCGCACCTATATACTCCCATTTGCCCCTCCCACATTTCATAAAACCCTGATTAACCATTATTTAGATAATTTCTACTAATAAATGGGTAATAGCTCAGGTGTCACAAGTTACACACGGACAATAGCTTTTATACAACATAAATAAGTCCCATGCAACACATCAGATACACAGAGGACAGAGATAACTGACCATGGAAATTACTCGTGGCTCACATGACCACCGGAACCCGCGCAACGGGAGGATTAAAACTACCAGAGCATGTGTCCAGGTTTGCTATATCAGACCATGGAAAGAGGGAGGAGGCAGCAGCGCGAGGGTCAGTAAATGGCACAAAACTGGGGCTGTTCTAAAATAAAAAAGTAAGGGTTAAGTAGCGTGTCCAAAGATACAACCACTGGTCCTAATCTTACCGAATCTGCAGCCTTCAGCAGTGGGTGACACGCTCCACCAACAGCGCCACACACCTGAAAACCCCCATCTCCAGATGGAGGGTCTTAGTCAGGCTTACTTAGCTGGAGAATTACCAAAATATGCCTAGAAGACTCTGCTACGTTGCTCTTTACCTCCACTATGGAAGTCCCCTCTCATATTTCACGCTGAAGGCTGATGTGATGAAGGAAATTACCGGGGCCTTTATTGGGCACGAGTAACTGAATTTAACAATATTTATCGCCCATGATTTATGAAAAGAGTCTGGGTGAGTCTGTGGATATTACAGAGGCGCGTGCCGTGTAATGTGGTGCATTTTGCCTGTAATAAATCTCCTCTTTTTGATGGTGAGTAAACTTGTTTTGGGGAGAGATTACAGCAGCGTTAAAATCCCCTCGGGTGGAAATGTGTGTGTGGGGCGTCCTGTGGGTCCTGTGCCTAAAGAAGCAAGTGTCAGTGAGGAATGGGATGTGCCCGCAAAGACTCTGTACTACAGTATGTACGGCTGCATCCAACTTCTCTAAAATAATCACCTGAAAGCCTTAAAAAGTCCAATATTACTCAAAACTGACTCCTGTGAGC
>KN505383.1:0-11014 GCA_000787155.1 Scartelaos histophorus
TTTTTTAGTGAGACATTACGATTCAACACACAGTACTAATAAATAATTTTTTATGTGTTGCATATGTTTGGCAATAGTGTCCCTGCCCTAGACCTACACCTTGTAAACACTATTGTGGCTTAAGGTGGTCAGGTGACAACTCACTGTCCTTATTCCTAGTGACCTCTGTGGTCACAAATCCTATTCTATCCTATACACTCTGTTTTCGGTCATCTAATTGACACAAGATTATCACCAATGCCCTTCCTCAACATTTTATCTCCTGTTTTGTATTGACATTTCTATATAAACACGACAAATATAGAACAAAACGTACAGTGGCCACTCCTGCCAGAACAGTGCATTTTTTCCTCACAAATGTCCAGACTTGGGATCAGTTCAAGGTGAAAAGTGTCTGTTGAGACAGAAACTTAACCATTATATTATCACCTACAATTTACAGTGTTGGCACCAAATTGATAATAATGTCTAATTGGTTTAAAAGCTCACGATGGGCGCCGAGGATGAAGCCTTTGCAACGAGATTATAGACTTTGATACAGGAAGCAGTCCTCTATGACCTGCTACACTACAGCGAGCAAATCCTATTACAGGTAAGTACATGCACAAGTCAAATGACATTGTACTGCTCCAAATGTCCTTAGTTATTCTCTGCATAATAACTATAATATTTGTGGTAAAGTATATATGCAAATATAGGAAACACAAGTGAAATAAACAACAAGGACAGCAGTTTTGACCACTTTTTGATTAGCTATTTGCATTTAATAACAAACTTTCTGTACAATTGTTACATTTTCTTTGATAAAATACATTTAGAGGATTTGTTGACTATTTTCCATGCATTCACAGTTAAGTCTAGCTTGTATTCATATGTGATAAAAAATAGCTGGATGTGTTTTTGCCTGTTTGATATATACATTTGCTATGTTACTACGCAGCCTCCCTTGTCTCCCTTGTAGGGGTTTTTGTCGTCTGGGACTCCCTTGATCAGCATGTCATTGGGAGCCAGTTCCTCCACAAAAGCAATGGTTTCAGCACAGTTTGCAAGCACCTGTGAGAGGAAAGGTAAGTTATTATTACACAACAGCAAAATGCATTATTGTACAGGTAAATCTTATTATAATTTCAAGTGGGGATTTTTGGTCATCTAGGACAGCACCATGAAAATGAAGTTGTGAAGTGAAATGTATTTTAGCAAAGGGATGCATATTAGGTCCATGTAATCTCAATTTAAGACTGATTTGATAAATATTCTTGAGATTAAAATCATCCTAACCCTAAATGTATTGATAATTTCTTTATAACATTGCATACAAGTTGTTACAAAAATGGAAATTCTGGCTAAAAGGCTCATCAAATATTTTACACATTTGACACAGAGGAGACTAAATGCATGTCTCTAGTATCTTATAATATTTTTGCATTGAATTAATAAAACTGTTTCACTTTTAGGATGTAGTTATGAATATGTTCTAAAATTACAGCATAACTCACAGGTGTACGGGCTGTGCTGACTTCCTTCTTCAATTGGTCCAACTCCATTTTCAGAATTTCTTTATCTGACATATCCCGAGCCATCCTGACTGCAAAGGAGATACAGCTTGACTAAAGTTCAAAACTAATGCAACACACAATCTTATTATTCCAAAGTTTGCCAAAATAGCACAGCATTTTTACTGATAATTGTGAATCATATTTCCTTACCTGTTGAATGGCGGGGTTTCCACACACAAGAAAAGTTTCTGCTCCTAAGAGCTCGTATACAGTGTCCCTAGCTCCGGTTTGGTCGTCTCTTCGGATCTGAGAAGAACTGCTCCACTGCTCCTCATCCCGGCTGATCCTCACCGCCTGATGTCACCAATCCCCCGGTAAAAGGATTAAACAATCAACAGCCATTTACCCCCGAACAGGAAGGAAGAGGAAGAGCAGAGATCTTTCTAGATGTGCAGACAACACAACACGATGGGTGGTCTTCTGATTCTAGGAGGTGATGGTGTCATAATCTCAGATGGGGGCAAGAGACAGTTTTTTTCTATTGATTACAATGTACTTATCCTAAAGGTAAATGCGTAACTGTTGAACCTGTTTTTTGACTAGACTCAAGAACGCACATGCAAATCAGTCATTAAAACACTTATTACACACTAAGAATAATAATTAAAGAGTAAAAAAGTACAAATATAAAATACAAATAACATAATTTTTCTGTTGTTTATTGCTAAAATCATATCTTGGTCAGTTTGTTTTTTTTATACCTTTAGGTGTCGACAGTATATCAACAATTTAAAGGTATTTTTGGGTCATTGTGGCATTTTTATTGATCTGATTATAACTAGTGCATTGGTTCACAATCAAAGTCTACTTCTTGTCATTTAAGATAGCATATCATAGTCCATAAATATTAGATGTTTTTAAATAGTGCATAGGAAGTCAAATGCAGGTAGGTTTATGTTTATGGAGTAAGTTAGTAAGTTATTTAATACTATGTATTGCCGATGCTTTTGGTTGTGTCAAGGCTGTGTGTTCTGCACTCTCAGCAAATTTGTGTAGGTACAAATACTCCATGTGGCCATAGACAGCTTGTTCTTAATGTTTAACTGTAACTACATTATCTTATATGATGAATTATGTTTACTCAGCAATAGGTTTACAATATGTTACAGTTGCTTCAAACTCCTCTATCTATTATCTAGTTATAGTTTGTTAAAGCCTGGGCAAATGAATGTCTGTTAATGTGCAAATTTCAAAATGCAGATAGGAGTCACCTCAAATGCATAGACCCTAGAAAAGAAACGCTTCAACGCTTAGTAGCATTTGTGTTTGTTTGTTATTAATGGCTGAACTAAATTAGGGTCTCAGTAGAAAATATGAATCAACGTGTCACTGACTTTTCATATGAACTGTGAAACAAACAGTTGATCTTTTGTTAAACCTCGACAGGACTGGCCTCATAAGCCATTTTCAGGATCTGGGTTAGTCTCCTCGGCTGCAGATTAACCTGAGATGTCATGGTGGATTACAAGCACACTGGACACACTTTCAGAGAGTCCAAGTAAAAACACAACTTTCCCTTTCATTGTAACAAGAGAAAAGTTCTATACCAGTCAACACATTCAGGTACTATATTGCACTTTATAGTGTAGTTTATTTATTTTTCTACAATTACTTCCATGACACAGCACTTGGAGAAGGAACTATTAGGTTATATAGCCTTTGATTATGGCCTAGTTAATGCAGTTGCTCAAGATATGACAAATTACCAGACCTTTAGACTTCAGCTATGTTCTAATTGCACCTCTAGAGGGCAGCATTTGTCCTTTGCACAGTTCTAAATCCCCGTAGAAGAGGGTATGAGACGTTACAAAGGGATAGTTATTATATTAAAATATAAAATGAAAGATGGTTTAGGCCTACCACATGACTAATACAATACTGGAATGGAAGTAGTAGTTCTGTTTTGATTATTTGGGGGAGAATTAGGCCTATTATTGAAATTTAAATATTAAATTGTTTTAGTAAATATAGATCACTGTATTGGTGTAATCACACATGCCATCCAAAGTGACGTGATAAATGAGATAAAACTAAAGTTTAAAAAAAAAAAAAAAAAAAAGGGAAACTTATTTAAAAAGTTAAAGTGCTTTTATTTTGAGACGCAAAGGTACTTCCGGTCGACGTCTTCCGCGCTGCTATTAAAATTAGGCTGCTGCTGATGAATGATCTGCGACCATGGCAGCCCCGAACAGGAAGCAACTTTTTAGGTTTCTAAGCCAAATGGGAGCCTTTATCTTGACCCGATTTGGGTTTTGGAACTGCTTCAGTATGTTGATGTTGTTTGCTGAACGAGCAGACTCAAAAAGGTAAAGAAACAAGTGATTTTAGCACTTGGGCTAACATGCTAACTACTGCTATGGCCTGTCAGAACCTGTCAGATATTTGCATGCTGACTATTACTTTACCATTATTATCAGCTCTAACAGGAGTTGGTTTTTCGTATAAAAAGTTATTGTTGATTTTTTTTGTTTTGTTTTATACAAAAGAGAAAGCTGCAGTCCCTGGTTTAGATTAGAATGGCACAGCACTCTGTAATTTAAGAGGGACAAAGTCGGCTATACTGTGTAATTACCCATATGCTTTATGCTTACTTTGTGGCATGGGTGTGCATCTCGCCAACAACCCCACCCGCTGAACTATTTACTCTAGTTATTCAAACTTTGTCTTGTGACACAGTTTCACCTTAGAAGCTCGCATTGACTAACATTGTTTTCAAAGGTGCATTGTGTAGAAAGGAAGTTTTTTTAAGGTATTTTTGAGCTATAAAACCACCTGTGACTTTATAAATGTAGGGTAGAGCTGTTTAATGTCATACCGCAGAACATTTTATGAAGAGCACTAACATATCCATAGAAATGAGCAGGTCACCCATCTAAAAAGTGACATAGTGCACCTTTAATGTCCCAGTTTAGTTTTTTTGTCATGTTAACTATTTACTTAATCACCTTTTGAATTATTTTGTAAATCAAGAACACCGAAAATATAGTAGAAAGTTACTGGAATGTGTTTGTATTACCTTATTTCAATATATTATTATCATTGTGACTTCTGTTGAAATACATTAAATATTGTATGTATAAAAGTACTAGGAGTTGTTTAGTATTATATTATTTTTGTTTATCTTATGTCTATCTTATATCTGTATTGTATAAATATCTGTATTGCTGTCGTCAGAAAACCGGACATCTCAGTGCCATACCTGTACATTGACATGGGAGCTGCAGTGCTGTGTGCCAGTTTCATGTCATTTGGAGTGAAGAGGCGATGGTTTGCAATGGCTGCTGCGATTCAACTGGCCATCAGCACCTATGCTTCGTACGTGGGGGAGCAGGTGCACTACAGCGAGTGGCTCAAGGTTGGTGGTTTTGCAAATACAAGTTAACTGAGCTCAACAGTGGGTAGGTCAGTCTTTATTGTGCCTTTTAAACATGCAAAAAAAAATATATATATATATATGATAATTTTCACTTCCACCATAAGTGGAATTGTTTGAGCACAGAGGTGTCCCTAACCTGACTTTCAAAAGGGTTAGGGTTAACCCTAAAGTGCTGAGTTAGACATATTTTGTTACAATTACAATGTACTGACTTAACTTTTAACACGTTTGCAGGTGAGAATGTACTCCAGAGCTCTGGCGATCATTGGAGGGTTTTTGGTTTTGGCCAGTGGAGCAGGAGAAGTGTACAGACAGAAACCTCGCACAAGATCCTTACAGTCAACTGGACAGGTCTTCCTTGGCATATACCTAATCTGCATAGTAAGAACATTTTTAACATTTTTAATACAACTCTTTAAACAAGAGAAGTACTGTTAATTGCTAACACTGAAATTTTACATAATCTTACAGTCACTTTTGAGAAAGCAGACCTATTATGCAAAATTGTAACACAAGGGGAGGCAACTATAACATGGTTAAAAGCTATGAAAGCCATAACCTTTAACCATGTTATAGTTGCTTCCCCTTCTCATTTAGAAGCTGGTATGTGGAGTGTGTGCATTAAAAAAATATGCAAAAAAATATATGTATATAAATGGGAGGTGATTCATTTTAGTTCTAAAAGGCAGTAAATGTAGAAACCGTAAAATGAGGATTGTCCACACTAACATTGTTTCCTCCAGCTTTGTAACTTAAAATCTAACTTATAATGCGTCCACAATATATTCAAAACAATAAACGGATTCAAGTAATTATGACAGTTCCCTGTTGTTTCCATTTGTCTTCTTAAATATTCAGAATGTGGCAATCTTATGTAATTAATTGATCTTTTTGTGGCATTAATAAATCATGGCATTGAAATGATCCTGTTGACCACACTGCCGAACACGTTATCAGTGACATTAATGAAGTTCCTCTTTTCCTCCACTAGGTGTACTCCTTGCAGCACAGTAAAGAGGACAGATTGGCATACCTGAACCACATTGCTGGTGGAGAGCTCACTTTGATGCTTCTGGAGGTGCTGTTTGGCGTGCTAGCGTTAGCATTCCTCTCCGGCTGGTACATTCGATTAGCGGCTCAGATTTTGGCTACTGTCCTTCCTCTGGTCATCCTCCTCATCGACGGTAACCTCGGATACTGGCACCACACTCGTAAAGTGGAGTTTTGGAACCAGATGAAGCTAATTGGACACAACGTTGGCATATTTGGGGCAGTGCTCATCTTGGCAACAGATGGGTGAAAATAGAAAATTGCTGTAATTGAACTCTGCACTTGAGATTTGTTGCTTCTCAGGAAAACTGTAATTGCTGAGATAATTTGGTGCCTGTGTCCTAAATGGGAAATTAAAAACACTCCCAAGAATCATTTGATGGTTCCAATAATTTATTCAAAAGTCATGTTTACATTTATCTGTTATGCTCTGATATGACAAGTATTGATGCTGTTAAATATAAAAAAGTCTTAATGTTAGAGTATAGAGCTTTTATTTTGAAAAGGATTTTTTTTTGTCCATGTTTAAGCCATCCATCAAACGCTGTAATGGTCATTATATTGCATTCAGAAAGGGAAAGTTAAATGACAATGGTTTGTATTACTGAATGTAAATTATGGCATGCATTTATAGTGCATTAAAATAGATTAAGGTCATGGATCATATTTCAGGCTCATATGGAAGTTAGCAATAATACTGTATTGTTTTACTGCTTTGAAACTTATATTGAGAAAGCCCTAAAAGCTAAATTATTGCATGAAATTTGAATTAATCATGTCAGATTGTTTTGTATTTTTTTTTATAAACTCAAAAGACCAGATTGTTACAGTTTGTACTTAAAGTTATTAAAGATCTATTTGCCCAGATGCCTCTCCGTAACTCCAAATACATTTTTTATGTTGTTGCACAATGCTAATCCTCATGTCTTGGATAATAGTTTTTTGATCTTTAATCCGTTTGTCGATAGTGGAGGCCAAAATTTTATTTGGCATGAAACATTTCACTTGATAAAATGGGCCACATCTCCAGCCACAATATATGTAATAGAAATCTGATATAACAATATTCAAATCTCAGAGTTTAATATAAACAAAGTATTTACTTCACAGAAACATTATTTAAAATATCTTTCAGCTGCACTGAAACAACAGTCCCTCTGATTTTTAAGGTTATGCTGGAACATTACAATGAATTTAGGCGTAAGAATTTGATATTCAAAATATTTTTTATCAGCTTACCATTATATTATTGGGAAACTTAGGTGTAATTAGCAAAATTAACATTTTTGTTAAAATTAGTACTATGGAGCTATTATTGCTTTGCCTGGATTGTTTACCAGTATGATGTAAACTTTAATTGTGTTTTTATTTCTCATAAAACCACTGAAAAACATGCAGTTACTGTGATCGTTTCTCCACAGTTTTGACCTGCAACCTGGCCTGGTGACGCTGCCTGTTCTCTTTGATACTCAGCTTATCTCGCTCAAATCTACTGAACACTTCAGGCAAAGCAAAAATATCCATGAAGACAAACATGGTAGACCATGCCTGAAATGGGCCATATTGCATCTTTAAAGGTTTAGTCTGCAGAAAATGCTGAATAAAACAGGGCATTTGGTCATTGCAGTGGATTAAATGACTTCACTTGATACAACAGTTAATATCCAAAGTCTTTCTATGCAGCCTAAGAACAGTGCTCGAGTGACAGATCACAGCAAGTCGATATTTTATGGGTTCCCTTTTTTGCATCACCTGCTAATCTCAAATAGACGGCATCTTTCTAACATTAAAAAGCAATAATTATCATTTATTATGTTTATCTTCATCTGATTCACTCTGACTTTGCTTGTTCTTCTGATTGCGTTCAGCTTTCACCAGTGCCCCGATCACAGCCAGGAGGACGGTGATAGTAATGACCAAAACAGAGACGGTTTCTGCCATGCATAACTGACTGTCCAGAGAGGCTAAAGAGCGCCCTGCCAACTGAAGGGGCCCGTGACAGATTATGTCTTTATAATCTACAACCTGCAAATGTTTTACACGCTGGATTTTACCAAAAACACGCTGCAACTCACAATCACATGTCCAAGGATTTGAGGACAGTTGTAAATGGGTGTTAGTGGTTTGCAGCTCTAAAAATGTCTTAAAACGAATGTGAACAAGTTGGTTTCCCTCTAAACTAAGAAAGGTTAGACTTTTGAGTGGCGTAAAAGCTTGGTTCTCAATTATAGATATGTTATTGTGGCCAAAATGTAGGATTTGGAGAATCTGCTGACGACTCAACAAATCATCTACAAGAACATTCAACTTATTTCCTTCTAAGTTGAGATAGTTGAGGTGAGATAGGCTGTTGAACACTCTGACGTCTAAAGAAGTGATCTGGTTGTAACTCAGGTCCAGTTTGCGTAGGTTTTCCAGGTCATGCAGAGAGGTGGGGTCCAGGAGGCGCAGGAAGTTGTGGTTAAGACGGAGTTCTTTGAGTGAAAATAGTTTGTGAGAAAAGTCTGGAGGAAGTGTTTTAAGGCGGTTGTAACTCAAGTCCAAACGTTCCAGAAACTCCAGAGATGACAGGGACTGTAAAGACATGATAATTACAATAAGAGAGACTCAGTAATTTCATTTCTCTACATAGTCTAAAAAGCTTGCTGGATTTAATCAGCAATTTTGTCCGACTTTGGAATAATCCTTGTTACTAGTACTGCAATTGTATCGTCCTGTTTTAGATCTAACTTAGCCCTAGTTTAGACCTGGTTTAGATCTGGTGGTACTTGATGTGAAGCTTTTGAGAACCACAAAAAATTAGAAAAAAATTTGGTATTTGTACTTTTAAAGGTTGATACTTTTTACTGTTACTTCACTACATCTGAGAGTAGATATCTGTACTTTCTACTCAAATACTTCTTGGAACAGGACTGAAAAGTATTTTTCATTCTAATTTAAACCTGCTGAAAAGTCTGAGAGGATTATTTTAACACATTCATGATTTGAGCAAACAAAAATATACAAATAAAAGGAGTAAAGTATTGAGTCTTTGCTCCAGTATCAAAGTAACAAAATCAAGTACCCCCAAAACTATATCATACAAATTAGTAGTACTGCTTTGTGTTACATTTTTGTATGAAAATCACTCTATAAATAAAGTTTGATAGATTGATTGATTGATTGATTTATAATAACTGTGCCTTAGTTAGTCTTAATACAGCCTGTACTTTAATACATGACTGTATATTTGACCTAACCCTAACTGCTTAAGTGGGGTTAGTTACTAAGCCTGAAGCTTTCTTAATAAACCAAGAGCAAAATGTTATAATGGTCTTACTTCATCAAAATCATCCCTGAAAACATCCCAAATTAAATCTTACCAAAATATCACAAACCATATGAAAATATTGAAATTCATACCTCTGGCTGTAGAGTCTGGATGCTGTTATTTGAAATGAGCAGGATTTTGAGAGACCATAGACCTCTGAAGGAGCGGCTCTGCACTTGTGTCATCTTGTTCCCGCTCAGATCCAGGAGCCAGGTCCCGTGTGGTATTGCGGACGGGACACCGGCCAGCCCCCGAGACTGACAATCCACCAAATCCGACAACTCGTAACAGCGGCAATGACTCGGACACAGCTTAGACCCCATCGTGGAGTGTCCCAGTACGACCAGGAGAAATACAACACCGATCATCGCGTAGAAATTGATAAGACTGTCCCCTTACTGCGACTGCAAAGATCAACAAACCGCACTAGTGATTTCAGAACATTTCACATGAGCTATAGACATTGAATATTCCTGATTAGAGAGGGATTATGAGCTTAAAATGACCAACCCCAAGACCGTGACCTTATCAGTGGAAATGGACCTGAGTTTGGACCCAATCCCAAAATGAGGATTTGGATTGCAGTCGCGTCATATTACATAAGCATCAATAGGTTTTGTAAAGTCATCACGTTAAGTCAAATATTGAAAAAATACTCAAGATAAGATCACATTTTCCATTCAAAAAAATACTATGATCTTGTTGCTGGAAGGTACATAGGAATTTCACTACATACTGTACCGTTAACCAGCCTAAGCAACCAACTATTATTAACCTAATAGTAAATTAAAATGGCTATAATCAGATTAATTTAAAAACCAGCAGCAAAAGCAACAAATATCTTAAAACTGTTGGAAAAAACACTACCTGAGATGAACTCCCGATTAATCCTTAAAAATCCTTTCAAACTTTTGCGACATAAAATTAAATGTATCCACATAGTATCCCCAAAAATGTTAAATAAAAGTCACCATTCACACAGCTTTAGAGAAACCAGAGGCTTAGAGCTTTTAAATTATTAATGTGAGAGCGATAGGCGGAGTGACCTGTAATTACAAGGAGTCATCACAATAAAGCTGCCGTACAATCCCTCCAATAAGAAACTGTAGCACCAAGTTACATAAGAACTGGCCAGACACTTCAGGACAACGAAAAGATCAACTTTTAGGGACAAAAAAAACACAAATTCAGATGTCAATATTCATTCAAAATACAACAATGAGGTTTGAAATAAAAACGTCTGCAAAACTTTTAAAGAGCCCTTCAAGAAGTCGTTGAAATTACAGCATTACAGTCAGAATTTTTGTTACTTTTATTTTAGAAAATGTCCTTTAAAGTGTGGCGTTTCAAGTCACATTTTGTTTTAAAATACAGAAAATACAGACAGTAGAACATGGATACAGCAAAAAAAGGAAACAATGACAGAAAATAAAGCTAACAAGCCTTTCTGACTGCTCTAGTTTTCTCTTTTTGAAATGGACCTGAAGGCAAAGGAAGGAGGGCGGAAAAGAAAAGGCGTCAGGGAGAGGGGGAGGAGTGGGGCAGATGAGACAAGTTAGTCAAGGAAACTATGGTGGCTTTATGGTTCATGTTTAAATTATTCTTTATAAAGTCTAATTTAAGATTTTAATCCTCTTTCTTTTTTGTCTTTTTCATTTATTGGTATTTTGATCTTCAGGATCCAGGGCCCTCAAGTGCTCCCCCTTGTGGTCTCAGACTGAG
>KN505383.1:11072-23972 GCA_000787155.1 Scartelaos histophorus
TCATCGCCTCCCGGCCGAGCCGCACTGCCGACTCAAGAAGATAAAGTGGAGTCCTTCTGTGTTTGCTGTGCTTGTGAACGTTGCATGGACTTCTGGCTTTCCAAGTCTCTAAAATGTTTCTCAACCTGTGGACACAGAGCACCAGGGGTTAAAGATTACTCTGATACTAAATATTAAGAGATAACAGTGTTTGCGAAGGTTAGAAATTCAAACATTACTGTAGATGGCCACAAATAAATCCTTTCATTGAATCTGATAAATTGCCACAGCTCTAAATAAACATGTAGTGAGTATGAGATAACATACATGCCTGGATATATTTATATATCTGTACCCAAATAGAAACTTAAAATGCATGTGAGACGTTTTATGCAATGAGTTTGGTTTTCTGCCACCATGTTGAGAAAAATGTTATAAGCAGCTTTGGTCAAAAACACATTAATTAAGTGTCCGCTGTCCCAGTATCCAGCTGCACTCTTAATCTCTCTATCTGTGGTTTAGAGAAAGGACAACTTGGGACAACTCCCATCCTAATAAGTATTAAGTATCTAATACCAAGTGTCAGGTTGGCAGCATTATTAATACACAACACAAAACATTGTTAAGTTGTACAATAAATTAACTTTGGGTCCAAAAGCCACATGTTTCAGTCCAGTAATATGCCTCACACACTGGCCACAAATAATAAATACAAAGCAACAGTGCAGAGGTATTGCTGGAATTCAGACTGGGCCAAATGGCATTGTTAATTTGCCGATTGTCCACGGTTAGAATGAGGACACAGAGGGACACTTTTGGCTGTTCCTCTCCTCAAACTGCCCTGACACAGGATCTGCTGACCCGACCTGACCGGTCCTCCTGTTAAACTGCACTGAGACACAGAGGCCACTGAGAAGAGCAGTGGAAATGATGCTGCAGCAGAACTTGAATTTCAATAAAGTATCTGTCTCTGCCTAATCTTGTTTAAAGGATCAGGTTCAAATTATTTATTAGTTTTTCTTTAGGTTTTCCATATGATCAGCCAGGGAAAGGCCTCCAGTGCCCCATCAGAGACCAAAATAAGCTCAGTTGACGAGTCTGAGAACAACAAATATTTAGTAATGTGGTGTACTTACTATTTTGCGTACATGACTTAAAGCGCTTCCCTCTTTGCCCTTGCAGTTCTCGACCTGGTAAGGCGGTGAGATTACGACGTCATCCATCACAATAATGTTCTTCTCCTGCCATTTACAGTCTTTGATGCTGTTAAGAAAAATAAAACATAAGAACAATTAAAGTTTGTAAACTAAGGATACATTTTGAAAGGTGGAGCCATGTCTAAAAATTTACAAGATAGTTTAGGCTCAAATTACATAGCTGCAGGGCGAGTCTGAGATAGATACCATTTATTCTCAAAATGACCCAAGTGAAATAACAGCCTATAGAGCATAAAAAGCTAGAAAAGCAGGAGCCAAGACCAGGGCTGCACAATATATCACAATTGAAATCACTATGAGCCAGCAGAAATATCAAAATGCAAAAAAGCGCTTATTTATGTAGCACTTTTCGAAACACTCAAAGACAGTGTACAAATTAAAAAGAGGACATCAAAAAGATCCTCATTATTTAGATAAGATATAACAACATTTCCTGCTTTGTTTTTATAGAAGAAATTGAATACCAGTAGTTTAGGCTTCTACAAACATGTTCTGAAATTCATGGGATTCTTGTAATAGTTTATCAGTTCATATTTCAGTCTTCCCTCAAATCCTAACAATGTGCACTCTGAACAGAATCCTACTTGTTAAACAGGTCCTAAGTTGCACAAAAGTGACTCTTATGAGCTTTAAGTTTATGTGAAAATGTTGTTGCTTCATCAAAAAAAAAAAACTGGAGTTGTGTTTTGTTTGAGTAACCCTTTATTAGTTAATATCTAAAGCGCTCAAAAGGCTCCGTTCCACCTTGTGATGACATAAATCAATCGTTTAAGTGAACAGCTACTTTTTGTCCAGTAGAGATTGGAAATTCCAGGGCTGAAATTATCCAAATGATTCTCGTGAAGATGTTTGATGTTTGAAAGCACCGTGGAGCACCTTCACAAGGTAAAACTCAGCCTAAACATGCAGGTTGTGTGTGTTAAACATGTGTGAATGGAACAAAACACAACTCCAGGTATGTTTTGATGAGGAAACATTATAACAGATCAGAAAATAGTGTAATATGGACCTTTTAAACTAACTGTAAATCAAACGGAAAATACATTTTAATCCCACAACTGTGAAGCCGAAGCAGAGACAAATCAGTCAAAATGTACAATAAGCAAATATGTGTTCATTATGATTATGTAAAATGTACATTTAACTATAAACCTTTCTTATCTCACGGAGGAAATTATTTTAAAAAACAAACAAAACATCTGCTGAAGTTTTAAGTCAGCGTCACATGTCACAGGGTAATCAACATGTCCAGATCACTTATAATGACTCACGTTTTGTGAATAGTCTGGAATAGCTGTTGGCCCTCTGCAGAAACCCCAGCACTGATTGCATAGGCTTGGGACAGCTTGTCCTCCTTTTCCGTCCGTGCTCGATTGGCAAGCTGCAAAAGAGAACAGAAAACCAATGTTGAGCATAAATTATCGGTCAAGCAAAAAAGGCAGAAGGATTTATACATATTGAATCAGCAAAGTGGGTAAATATATATTGTTATTAATGAAATACTATGCATCATATATTAGAGGGAAATTTGATGTATGTGTTCTTTTAGGAACATTTTTGATGTTTATGACAAAAGCCGACACATATCTTGATTCATCTCAGTTTCAGAACCACTTTACTTATTAAAATTCAGTGCCCAGAAGCAAGTAAAATGAAAGCCTTATCAAAGCTTCTGGTCATGTAAATGCATGAGACATAATTGAAACTAAGGGTGTAGTTCTTTAGTCAATCAGTTGATGCAACCTTAATCTTAGATAATAATACATTTGGTCAACTAATAGTTTTATCTGTAGTATAAAGGATTAATATGCACAACAGCAGAAAGAATGAATGGAGTGAGTTAGCTGGAGTTTAGGGGGTGACTGGACAATTTTACAAATATGAAGATGCTAACTAACAGCACTTCTCTATATACCTGTAGTTGTTTGTACATGAACCTTTATTAACTTTGAGAGCTTTTGTCAACACCATTAATCAATGCACAAAACAGGCAACTTCTTTAAATAAACTACAGGCCTATAAGAAACTCACATTCACAGTTCAAAGAACAGGATATGACTAAGCCTGTTCATATGTTCAGTTTCATTATTAAGTCACACACTTGTTACCTTTGGTGTGATCGACAAAAGAAAATGATCTAAACATTAACAGGCAATTTGTCAACTGAGTCACAAATCCATAAACGCTGGGATAAGGAAGTATAAGTATTGATATCCACTTACCTTGCTAACATTCAGAGATGCTAGAGGAGGAGGGGTCTCGGTGCGGTCATTTATTATGTCCACATCAGAAACATAGGCTAAGTTGATCAGGATGACGTCATTGAGGTTTGGCTTACCACTGGAGGAAGCACATTCTTTGGGAAAATAGAGTTAAGGTGCAATAAGTACAAAAAATAACACTAAAACAGACTAAAAATGGACTTCAAACCGCATATAGTGAAGAATAAATGGTAGTGAACCGTAACAAAGCAGTACCAGGTACAGAAGTATGGAATGAATGAAGACGCTATGAGTGGCATTTAGGGTTAGGCAGATAAAGTTTGGATAATATGAATGTTGTTTTGAAGACAAGCAAAAAATGTATGAGCATATGATTCATAATAAATGAAAACAAAAAAGCTGTCATTTCACATTTCTCACATACCTCAACATCCTCAACTAAGATATTGAAAAGCTTGTTTTACCAGTATATCACCGGAATATTATAATTGTGATACGCCAGAAAATAGATGGTGTCTCCCATTAACACAGGAGACTATGGTGGCCCCTCTTAAAACTAGCCGAGCACAAACATGGGAAAACAAATAACACTTTATGCTTGTATAGAAGTATACTTTTTAATCAATAAAAAGTGCTTTTTTGTTCATTGGAGGCAATAAGTAACATTTAAACACCAAAACATTGTATTAAATAAGCTTATTTAAATACAGATCCCTGGTGCCACGATAGTCTGAAATAAATCTGTGGGAAACGCTGAATACTTTCATTTTTGTCACTCATAAAGGCGGTACTGGGAAAGAATATAAGCTTTGTCAGACATTATACACTACTGTAAATATGAGTTATGCCAAAAGTCAAGGTGGTTTACACACAGATGATGGTATGATGCTTGTCAGTGTTAAAGCCAAGCAGCATATCCAGTCAAACTTGCTATATGACTTCAGTACCAAACCATTACTGCGCCACCGAACATCATGAAATTATATCAGGTCTCCATCCTGATGCAAACTGCCCATATTCGTACTGTTACAAATTACTAATTAATAAAACCAGTTTTTCACGTTCTCCATCTCCTATCACATGACAAATTTATCAAAGCTAGTAATAGCCTGGGGTTTAGTTGTCATAACAGTTCTACTTTAAGCCATACGCGGTGCAACACGAGTAACCAGCATGCTGCCTTGATATAATTTTCATTCAACACACCCACGTTCATTCATTCATTCACTGGAGTAGGCATTTCTGAGTATGGGTGTAACACAGCTAGGGATGCTGAGGACCTCATGGTGGCTTACTGAATACACGTAAATACAAAACACATCTATAAATAAATTGTGATTGCACGTTTCGGATTCGTAAACAAAACTACATCCCGGATTTGGGGCGGTGGGTAGATGCCTGACCACTGGAGCTACCGAAACTTAGCACGTTAGCCGCTAGCATCAACTTGGTAGTAGTGTGGACGGCTAATCGGCGCTCATTCATCTTTAGCCTGTAGCCAAAATAGCTAGCATTCCGTGGTGTCCTTACCAAATGGCTGTGTGACACTTGGGGATACGCGGTTAAATCAACAAGACGAGGAAATGTCAGGAAGGTCGCAGGCTAGCAGCGATTTGTGGCTGTGGAGAACACCCAGCCATGATGCCTTACTGGGATCCGTTGCCAGATAGTGATCCATGTTGAGATCTGGCAATACAATGAGCTGATTCAAAACACATGCACTCCCTAGCACACTGGGTGAACCCGTGAAATAACCCCGCCACCACCCCAAAGCAAACACAAGCGCCCCATGCAGGATCGACACGTGTTTTAGGGCAAATACTCTAAAAAGGACAAAGATATCCAACTCTGCTGCCAGCAATTACGCCTGCGCGGACCACTATTTGACACACACTCGGTTACCCTACAGGCCCTTGCAGCCAGGCAGGCCAGCGAGCCATCCGCAGCGCCACCAAACAAAGGATACTCAGGGTTAACATCTTGGACTGGTAATCAAACGCGACCACTTCTCCATTAAGTCGTTGGCCCAAGCAGGTGAGGCAAGAGACATGGCTCCCGACGCTGAAATACTCCCCCGGTCCAGGAGCCGCCATCTTCTCCGCCAGGAAACCGGAGCGCCTGCCTCACGTAAAGCGACGCGATGGCGTATTCAACCGAAGCTGGGCGTGTCGTCGCAATGTCGTGTAAGAAAACTAGAGTGACTATGGTAATCAACGCGGTGGTCCCCTACTTTTGTGTCCCCGGTATCCCCTAAGTTAAGGTCCTGCGCCCCCTGTACCTACAGAATTATCCAGAACCATTCATTTGTCACAGTTTTATACAAGAAATGTCCCTATTTTTAACTCATTTAATACCAGTAAAAAGAGGCATTGACATTTGTTGAGGTAAAACAGAAAAGCTCCTTAAAAATTACCAAAACAAGAAAAACAAAAATAAAATATGACTATACTGTATATGTCTATACTATACCTTAATTACGCACTCGTTTCGCAGTTTTATTATTACCAAACACCCTAAACCGAAAGTGTCCCAGTTTCTGATTTAAAAATTCTGGTCACCCTACCCCAAGTACGTTTAATTATTTAGTATTCAAACAAATCTGTTTTGCTATAGTATATTGTGAATTACTGCGTTATAGTTTCTTGTTTTAGGATAGTAATGACCTAAATCATCCAAAACATTGTAAAGTATGGAGAAAAAAAAGTAGCAATTTCCTTGCTTTTCTTTTAAATTGACTGTTTGTGCTTTATCTAATGTACATGTTAAACAATTATAATGTCAACAAAGCTTATAATAAATAAATCAATACTAAAAATGTATTACTACTTATAATCTTTATTCATTATGCATTTAAGTTACCAATGTATGTGACCATAATACAGTTTATTACTGACATGCAAACACACTATCGCATTATTATTCATTTCATTCCTGTCAGACACAGCTAGAGTTCTCTGCATTGCTGGAATTACAAAACTACCACCAGTTAGTCAATTTAAATTCCATTAATCACCTACATTTCTGGGTGTTTTCATATTACTTTCTAGTATTTCGCTCTTCTAACAGTCTCAAGATGGCCGCTACAAACGCCAACGACCTTAGAAGCCACAGCAACAATTTCCAGGGTATCTCTAGCTCTATTTAACACACATTGATGTCGTTGGACTTTTTTTTCGGGTTACCTCAAATTAACCTTTTTATTCATTAAATTTAAAAAACATGTTGAAAAGTTCTAACATTCAAAGATAAGAATGAAATGTTTTCGCCGGGTTTAACAAAACTACCGTTATTACACAGATTTGACCATGTTAATATTTAACCGCAGTTTAACCGTTAGCATTGCTCCCTCTAGTGGACAGCGTGGATCACAACACAGCGGTTTCCTCAGGACAACATCACCCACCTCCTCTTAACCCGAGCAGCTGTATCTTTGATGTTCCCACTTTTATCAGATTTAATGCGACTGTTCTTTAGATATGGACTTCATTCATAGAAACGGTGTTTGGATGGCGGAAACTCTTCAGCTGGGGACGAAGAGTTATGAAAACTTCTGGCTTGTATCGACACATCTTGGGGATCCTAAAGCTGCATTTCTGCTCGTCTTTCCTTTCACGTATTTCATCAGCAAACGAGCGGGCATCGCGGTGCTTTGGGTGGCAGCTATTTCCGAATGGCTCAACATAGTGTTCAAATGGTAAGGAAAGCATTACATTGCTTGTCATTTTATTTTTTCTATCGTCATTCATTTTGAAGGTGCTAGATTGTTATCACCGTTTAGTTTGCTTATCCTCTGCACAGACATTTAATTGTCACTTTATCAAAATGCTTGTCTTTATGTGTTGTATTTTTCATATTTCACGTACAAAAATGGCCAATAAGTTTTTGTAAACGTTACCACTTCCGGGAGTTGCCCTTCTTCTCGGGTCCGTGTGAAACAGAGGCAATGCGGAATCTTTGTATTTAAACCCTAAACTCGTGGTATTAAATTTTTATAACACACTGTCCACGAGTTAGAATAAAATATGTTTTTAATCTCCAATCATTTATATTTAGTCTGCTATATTTTAGAAAATAGAAATTAAATTTAAAGGTGGACTATGTAACTTTTTTGATGTTGGGTCTGACACCTGCAAATCTCCATGAAGATGGTATTGCTTAAGTATGTATTTTGCATTTTTTTAGTGACCTTGAAGGAAATGTAGTCTGTGAGTGTGGTCACCTCTCCATAGATCTAACCTGTAGCTTGGCCTGATGGCTTCTTGTCTCCATGGAGATACTGTCTAAATACAATACTAAATGCTACACAATACGTGCTAAATACCAAATACTAATAAACTACAATACTAAATTCAATCACTTTAATGATATAAAAAAGTTTCAAAAGGAGCGCTTCCTGGACCTCCAGAGGATAATACACCGTAGAAAAAACACAGTGTTGCTCTTTGGAGAGGGAAGTCAGTTTAAAGATGCAAAAAATCCAAGGCACTCACCGGTTGAAATAAAATGCCTTTATTAATTAATTTTGATATATTTTAAATTAATAAGGGCGTTTTTTTCAACCGGTGAGTGCCTTGGATTTTTTGCACTTTAATGATATATTGAATTTCATACTTTGGACCATCCAGACGAGGCAGTGCCATCCCCATTTAGATGAGCGATTGGTCCTTCACTGAAAAAGTGTGCAGCTTTAATTACCTCTCACCTCTGTCTAAGCCACTGTACATGTGATGTTTTACTCAGGATGCTGTTTGGAGAACGCCCATTTTGGTGGACTGGTGAAAATGATCTCATAAGCAGAGTGCAGCAGTTTCCCTCCACTTGTGAGACTGGGCCAGGTAAAAAAAAAAAAAACAAACACAAAAACAATATGATGCAATATAGGGTCATCTCATTACACAGTTTAATGCTCCACTCCACAGGTAGTCCATCCGGTCACGCAATGGTCACTGCTGCAGTTTGGTGGGTTGTAATTACAGCCCTGGGACAGTTCATTTACGCTAAGACCAACAGGTATTTTCCACGTATTATTCATAATGTCACAATGTTAAGTTTTGTATAATCCTCACATTAGCCACCCTTTTCTTTGAGTGTGTTTTCTCCATAGTTAAACAATCTCCTCTGTTTGTTTTCAGTGTTGTACTCAAAGCTGTCCCGCACCTGTTCTATGCTGCTTTGCTTGTTGTAGTTGGACTCTCCAGGATTTACATTCTTGCTCATTTTCCTCATCAGGTTTTCGCTGGAATCATTACAGGTCAGAAAGCAAGTTTAGCTCATAGACACACATACAAAGTTGAGGTCTAATTTAAAATCTTTAACTTAAAATCTTGCCTAGTTTAAAATAGGTGAAGTTTATTATTTTAACCATTAGCTAGCAACCATAATGTTAACAAGGGCCAAATGTACTCAATAGTTAATAGAAAAAAAATTAAAAAAATAGCTTTGTATTGTGTTCCAAATGAAGCAATTGAAGTGAGTGAGTGTTTTTGTTCAGGTTTGATCCTTGGAGTTGTTCTGAGTAAAACTGCTCCTGAAGGGCGCCCCCTGCTGTTTTTCTTCAAAATGAGCTTTGGTCTTCTGATAAGTGCCGTCCTGATTAATTTTACTCTGCAGGAGATAGGAATTGACCTCTCTTGGTGAGTGTTTAAAGTGGACATATTATTTAAAATCAACTTCTACGATCTTTTAACCATCTTATAACAATGTTCGCTCACTTTTAGCTATAAAGTTATTTTTCGATTGATTCATGCACGTTCGTATAAGTTCGTAATACTAAATACCCAAACATACCGCAATACATAAAGTGTCTGAAAAAGTCACACATTTATTTATTTATTGAGTTAATTGTCTCTTCCACAGGTCTATTGCTCTGGCTAAGAAGTGGTGCAGTCGCCCAGAGTGGATCAGACTGGACACTGCCCCCTTCTCATCTGTGACCCGGGACTGTGGGGCCCTGCTGGGTTTGGGACTTGCCCAAAGATTAAGACCGGAGGGGTTTTCTATGCCTTTGGCCCCCCGAGCCTTGTCCTTGGCCCTCTCCTCTATGGGGCTGTACCATGTTCACCGCCTGCCTCTGCCAGTCAAACCACAGCTCCTGTTCTATAGCCTGTTCTTTGTTAAGTATGTGATAGTGCCTCTGCTGGTCATAGTCGTAGTGCCCGGAGTGGTCCATTTTTTCACAAACAAAAGGAAGAGAGATTAAATGCAAAAAAGAAAAACAACCTAAACAGTATTAAATTGGTACTTATTGATTCTTGTTTTTTTAAGTTGATGTAATTTTAATACAACAATCATTTGTGTTTGTATTGATTTTTAAGCAGTGGGTCTCGTCAGGGTTCATTTTGTTTTAATTCATTCCATGTGCCGTGTTCGTTCAGCGAGGGACAATACTTTGTCTTATGTTTACTTTCCTAAGTGAATGTTATGTGTTTTAAATCAACTATTTTTGCACTACTCAGTGTCTTTAGATACAGTTAAGGCTAAAAATGTAATGCTTTTTCCAATATTTACTGTGAAAACAGCGCCATCTGTTGTTCATCAACCAACAGTCGCACTTTATAATACAAAACACTGTAATGCATTCCATGATGCTGAGCAAGTGTGGAAATCTTATTTTACCAAATGTGTTCGAATGAAATATAAAGCCTGTATTTTGTTTTTTAATAAATTAATAAACGCACATGCACGGTGTGTTTCAGTTGGTAACCATTTATAAATGTTATTTTTCCAATACATATGTTTGACTGTACAGATTACAATCAGTTATCATGAGATAAAAACACATTCTTTTTATTGTTTTTAATTAAACTTTTAGTCACAGCGATCTGAAAGCTCACATTTACAGACAAGAGAACTCTGCTCAGCAAGCAAACACATGAAAATAAAATAGAACCTTTCGCATTTGTTTGGTGCTAAAATGAAGAGGGCAGGTCGGGATAGCAGACTCTTATTGAAATCCCATTCGTTTACATTGTGTCCTTCAGTCTGGACACGGAGCTCATGGAAAGAAGAGAACATGCACCGAACTATTTACAGCAACTAATGTACACAGACAGCGCAAAACCACACACCCTCAGATATCCTCAAATGAGAAGTCTCCTTTAAAACAAGTATGGTACATTTTAAACCTTCATTTCCTTAAAGATATATTGTCTATATCTTTCTTTGTAGCAGGTAAATCAGATTATTATTAATAGAAGGCAATTACAATAAGAACCACCTCTTTTAGATACTCTATCGGACAACCAAAATATACAGTTACAGACACACGGTCTATAACTTTTATCCACATTTACAAATATCTTTTACATTATAGTGCTGCTTGTTCTAACACCCATACTCCAATATACACATGGTTAAACTCAGTAATACCATTTTGCAATAGATGTGCGTAAAATCAGTGGAATTGACGACTGATTTGACAATATTTCAGATGTGGGATTCTTACTATAATGCTTCTCTTTACATACCCGGACCATAGCCATTATATACAACTTGTGCTAGAAAGTCTATACATCGTCACCCGAATAAAAACATTGCTCTTTGTATTGTCATTCATTACTGCTGCTTAGTAAATCATATAGTGTATGATAGTCACACAGGCCAGACTACACTGACCCACCACACATCTCCAACAATCGAACAATAAAATAAGTAAAATACATAAAGTGCACCCTTAGTTAAGAACTTAACAGGCTGTATAGTGCAGAAGTTAAGGAAATTTTTATCGGTACAAATTAAAAAATAATGTAGGAGGAAGGGAGGTTAACAGTGGTAGTGTATGCATTTGCTTGCTATTCTCTGAGCACGATCCTCGATACCATCTCTGTCTTATACTGTAGATTTAGTATTTAAAAATACAGTGCCTCTATGTGCAGGGGAGGGACAAAGGCAAACTTTGAGAGAAATGTGGCGTATTACGAACTCTTCTTCTATTATTCTTACTCTAAAAGAAACTCTGAAAACGCAGTATTGCACTTCCCTCTTGTTCTTTGTCTAAACAGACCACAGTAGTGTTGATCATTTAAATAGCTCAAGACTGCCACCTCTTGTTCACACTAAGGCATGAGGCTTGTAATGAAAGGATAATACAGCAGATCACTTAAAATCAAATATATAAAAGAAAATAACTGTAACCAAATGATGAGATTTTAAACAACACCGTTAGACTAGTATATTATTATGAGTTCAAACTCTATAATAGCTTGTTATGTAAAAATATTTCGTGCCAAACACACAAAACAAAAGCTTCGTCACTCAATGGAGGTAATAATGTCATATCAAAGTTGGTCGTTGTCCCTCTTTCTTTGACATTGCTTCAGTTTCACTTTCTCTTATGACGAGCCGTGGGACGTCAAGGCTGGGTTAACAGTATACATTTCAAATGCAAACTATGTTGTTCTATGTTTATATACAGTATATAACTTAATTATAAATATGAGCATCTTCTCTAAGTACTGAGTTGTTGATCCATTTGTATTTTCGGAGCAATGTACACTATTGAACATAGAATATTGTATTACATTGAATAGGGCCAACCTTGTTTAAGAGCACACTTTGAAAGAAGAGTAGATGGATAGTCCACGAGTCGATTGATTAATACTTTCTCAGTCCTGTTTTCTGTATTGATGTAGTGGTTTCTGAAAGAACATTAAATGACCCTCTTGTATTTGTACCTGTAGAACCTGATAATGAAATAATGGCGTCTGTTAGTGTGTTGTTCTTGTAAGTCCCAGTGCGCCCCCTGCAGGTTAACTGTCTCATATTAGTCTTTGTTCATTCGTGTCTCTGTTTCACACGTGTCCTCACACTCGGGCCCAGTCAAACCATTCACCCACAGCGTCACACATTGGACTCCACAAACGGTCTCTTTGGTTTGATGGGGGAGGGGGGGCCTTGGGAGCGGGAGTCGCGGGACAGTTGGCGGTACATGTTGTCCTGGTAGGCCTGTGCCACGGGCAGAGTCCTGGCCACTTTCACGTCGGGGTAAGTGGGCACCTGGCTGACCCTCTCCAGGATGTCCCCTCCTCCGCGGGAGCCGTTGGCCAGCTTCCCCAGAGAGGGGGGCTGTGTCTGGTAGTAGTCCTCCTCCAGCAGGTGCCCATTTTGGGCGTTGTTGGTCTTGTTGTAGTAGGCGATGTTGCCCAGAGAAGCAGGGGGGCTGTAGGTGGAACCCTGTGACACCAGTTGCCCTGGGGAGGTGGGACTGATGGCAGAGTCCATGGAGGTCATGGGCCGCGTCCTGGAGGGCTGGTGCAGGTACTGCTGAGTCCGCGCCGTCTTGTCAATGATGCCCATAAAAGGAGTGTTTCTGGAGCGGGTGGTCTCGCCTGGGTACAGCCCCCCGCCCTGAGAGGGGGAGATGGGGGAGATGTCATCACAGGAGCGCTCGTACGATGCCTGCAGAGGGATCTCCATCTGCTGGATGGAGGACGAGGGCCTGAAGCCAGGTGCCAGATTGGAGGTGGAGCCTGTGATGTTGTTGG
>JACN01064429.1:0-18581 GCA_000787155.1 Scartelaos histophorus
TTGTTATTTGTATATTTATGATAATAAAACAAGCATTTTTTCTTTTTATATTAATATTTATATATTTAATATTTTTTATATATATATTTTTTTTACCAAGTTATTGCTCAGTTTGATGTAAACTATAGGGGGCGCCCATAGTCTCCTCTATTAACCTTAGTCTCCTTTATTAATGAGAAACACTGAGTAACCACATCCCTCTATTTGTGTAAAAAGCTAATGTGGCACCAGAGCTGGTCCAGCACAGCGCAGATCCTCTGCCAACAGTAACTCGACTTTAGACCAGTGTTGTGCCAAGCGTTGGTTGGCACAGGGCTCACCCCTTCACCCATCAGGCCCGTCCCCTTGGTCCTCGCCGTTGTCCAGGTGAGCCCAGTGGAACTCGTATCCTCGGGACAACAGGAGACTCTCGAGGTCTCTATCCTCTGCTCGCTCCTTCAGTCTTTGCTCTTCCAAGGCACACACGAGTTTGTCCCTCCGCTCCACTGTCCTCATGATCTCTGCCAGCATCTCCTGCTCCTGCTGCAGCTCTGAAGCACTCTTCTTGGTGTCTGCACACAGGAGGTTAACAGTCTTTATTTAGCTATAAAGCTTAATTGTGTTGTGGGTATGTTTTTCAATGTTTTATGCTGTAAATGGAAAATAGATTATTATTTTTTTAAGATATGAAAAATAACGTTTTAGAGTTTGACAAAAATTCATAGTGACCAAATAGAAAGTGAAGGGTCTCCAGAGCTGAGTGTCATTACCCTCAATGCATAAGCTTAATCACTTGAAATGACACCAACCATGATATACTTGGCCTGAAGTCAACTAAAGAAATTCATGGTCTATAGTTTATTTTTTGCCTGTTTCTATACCATTATAAGCTGATGTCTACTAATGAAGACATGCATCAATTAATCAACTAAAAGTGGAGGCTGGATGGTGCTGGCCAAAACTCTCAAAAGTTATTACTAGCTTGTGCAAAAATGACTATTACAGACAGAGTAGTTGGTACTAGTAAACAACATATTCATAAGTCAAAAGGCAGATTAAAGTGTCCAGAATCCCTGCTAACTCCTTCATTCCTTGGACGAATCCTTTTAATCAAAATAAATGATTAGTTACCCAAGTAACCATTGACCGATTAATAGACTTGATGACTGAAGGACTAAAACCCTCCCCATGGTTTTGAATAACAGGTCTCAAAAGTATTTATTGACTTTGTCTCAGCTAAAGTCAAATGTTTTGTTTTTTTTAATATATATTTATATATTTTTGTTTATAAGGAGTCATTACCCTCTTCTGCCATTCGTTTCCTTAGTTCTTGCTGCAGCCTGCTCTGCGTATCTTCCAGTTCAAGCTCTTGAGCACTAATGGGAAAAAAATTATTTTATTGTTAGTGACATATAGTTACATTTATATTATTCTAAACTCAAATTTTCTACATACAAGATCATTAACTCGGACTCATAACGAGCCAGTCTGTTCTTCTCCAAAACTAGTTTGAACCAGGTCTGATACAACTGGGCTTCATCTGTGTCATCTGAATGGGACTTTTCTGTCAAAGGGAGAAAGAAGAGTTATTATGAAGTGAAATAAGATGAATGAAGAGGAAACATCTCAGCACAGAGGCAGCACCATAGACTTTTTAAACCAATTATATACAACTGATAGAAAAGGGAGCTATGCACTCAGATCAAATCTCAATGGCAAAAGTACACCCGAAGGACATCTGCTTTGCCTCAACCTGACAAGACCACACTACACACTATACAAGACCAAACAAAGGCCGCTACTGTAAAAAGATGTGGCAACAATGAAGAGTCACTATTCTTTGTGAGTACCACCATTAGCTGTATGCTTTTAACCACACCACTGTTACTAAATGGGCCGAGAAGTCCACAGAGGAAAAATGTGGCTTTTACAGAAAAATTCAATAGAAGCTTCACTGTATTAGTCCAAAGTGTTGACGATGGCAATGTGACAGAGTCTGGTAATTATGAAGCATGCTGCTGATTGAGGATTTGAAGCACCGATGCATTGATCATTGTCTGTGATGCTAAGTACCTGTTTCTCCTCTTATGAGCTTCTCTATAGCAACACCTCGCTCTTCCAGGTCCCTCTGTTTCTCTCCGACCTCTTCCAATTGTCTCTGAATTGCCTAAGAAATGGAGATTATACACTGTAAGCAAGTGACAGTATTTACATTTGTATGGGTAAACCTGCATGGAGCCCACAACCTTCGAGGGCAACTGTCAACTGGCTGAGCTTTTTACTGTCCCTTTTTTAGACTTGTACATAAAGGTTTCGTTAAAAGAATGTGTGCTTAAAAGGCTGGCATTTTGTCCATTACCCAGACCAGGTCAAAATACTACAGAAAGAAACTGTGATATGTTTAGACAAGGACTAGTCATAGAAATGTACTGGGGTTGCAGCAGAAACTCTATTAGTGGCAATGTTAACCCTGAGTCAATTATGATGCACACATTTAGAGAGTTTTAAAAAGTACCCTGAGCATGTCCTTTAAATGCTCTGCTTGTGCATTTCACATTTTAACTATTCTTTAATAAATCTACTTTCTGAACATTAATGTTAAAAATGGGCATAAACAGCTGAAATATTCCAAATGCATATTTATGTTGTACCTGAGCCCTGTGCAGCCTCTTGAGCTGGTCCCTTTTGGCCTGCTGAGCCTGAGTCTTCTCCTGCCTCCTCCTCTGCCGGTCCCGGTCTGGGTGCCACTGGAAACACACACAAAAGTTAGACTAACACACAACAAAAAATGTTTAAGTAAAAAAAGCTGGTACTAACCTTCTTTGTGAACACTGGGTTATCGTTTTCATCTTCACTGGAGGACAGTTCTTGAAGGCTCTGCTGACTGGAGGCTAAAATAAAAACAATATTTTTTAAATGATATGACCTGTGGCATGTAGCAAAGCTTTATAAACTCTAGAGACCTTTGTTTCTGAGGTTGGTGAGGATGGTCCTGACCTCGTCACTCTCCTCGCCCTGCCTCTTCCTGAGGCGCAGAGAGGAGAACAGGTCGACCCTGCGCCGGGGCACGTGGGCCTCAGATACCCTCCTGCTCTTCAGTGACACCTGCTGGAGGAGAGAGGGCAGGTCCCGACCAGCGCCCCACGGGTCAGAGCTCACACTGGGCACTTCACTGCCCACTTTGTGCTTGTCTGAGCCCCACTCTGCAGAGCTGAACAGGGAGCTGAAGTTAAAAGCTCCTTCAGACATCGGCCTTGGTCTGCGAGATCCATCCAGCTTTGGCCTCCTAAAAATATCAATACATTTTAAACCTTAGCAACAAGGTCACAACACAAAGGAGATGAGGAACTAATAAAACTGCCTGCAAAAGAATTTTGAAATACTTCAATTCATTACTAAATTATACATTTTATTCATTTTCATAATTTAATGTCCAGACTCATGTTCTCTAAAGCTAATATTATCTCCTAGGCAACAAAATAAACCAACCATAAAAATGACGGCATGTGTCTAGAGTGCACTACATTAACAGTGATGGGAACTAACTACATGCATGTACTGAAAACAGATATTCAGAATACTAATTTTAAGTTTCAATATTACAGTACAGCGATAGTAACAGTGATATTCAGAATACTGTTACTATCCAAAAACAGAAAGAATATTGTATGTGATTATGCAATTTAGGCTTCAAGCTGCACAGTATTATTTTATTAACCATCAGAGGTTTATTTTGATATAAAAACTGTGTTTCAAGATGCATGTTTAATAATGAACACTTTAGTAAGCAGGGATATCAAGAAATGTAACACAGGGTTGTACACATAAGCTGGATAAGCTGCACATACATAATGACAGTGGAGTTTGGGCTGCTGGGACGGTTCTTCCTGAAGGCACTGGCGATGAGCTGGAAGACTGAGGATGGAGAGTTCTGGCTCTGGACTGGATCCTGGACAAGATCTATCTGGGCTTTATCTCCCATTGTGTCTGTTTGCACCTGATAAGACATCAGAGCAGGGAAAAACACTCACATGCAGAAATAATTCCCCTTATCTCATACACATCATTATCAGTGGACTATTTTGATGGCCAATTCAAAAATTTAAAAACAGATCCAAGCGCTCAAACTAGGCCAAAGTGAACTTTCAAAGTATCAAAATAAATGACTATAGTTTTGGTAGTATGTTATTTTTATTTCTCAGAATTATAAAACATTTGTGTATTTATTTTCTACATAGTGAAAGTTTTTATATTATGATGCTAAATTTAAGGATTTTTGATCAGTTATAATATCGTCAGCATAGCAAAGTAATATCAGGAAGTGCTCCACTGCGTTTTTAAACCCCATACACGAGAAACATTCTACTCAACAAAAGATAAAAGGTGCCTGTAAACTAAACCTACATGAGAAAGTGGAACAGAGCATTTTGAGCTTTGGAGATGTAGACAGACTAATAATAAAGGATTACTCAAACATGTGTGAAACAAAACAACACTCTGGATATGTTTTTGATGAGGTAACAACATTATAACATGGCTTAAAAGCTCCAAGAATTCATAGGACTTTTGAATGCAAAAGATCATCTACCTGTTCATTGGGTTCTTCTGTTTTGGCTTCACTTCTGTTCATTTGTCTTGATGCTTCTACAGTAGTGACCACATCCCAGTCCAGCAGCTTCTCCTTTTCACACACAGGGATGAGGAGGCGCTTCTTCTGGGCTGGTGCACGCTCTCCTGCCTTTGATTTGGCAGAGGAGGATTTTCCCCTCTGCTCTTTCTCCTCTGAAGGACATTGGGGATCTGCCTTCGAACATTCAGGCAAAACCTTCAAAGTCAAACAATACAGATGCATTTAAATTCAGTAAAGTGTGAAATGAGTTACAGATTTACCACTTGAATATCACTGGACTTTAAAAATAAAAATTAACCATTTGTGCTACGGCTGTACAGGTCAAAATCCTTACTCTTGTCACGTTATAATGTTGCTACCTCCTCAAAACATAACCGGAGTTGTGTTTTGTTTCTGCCTACATCTCCAAATCTCAAAATACTGTGTTCCACCTTGTGATGTCATGAAGCTGGAGTTTTTAACAGCTCCCTTTGGTCTTTTGTTCAGCAGAGACCGACAATATGATGTCAGGGTTGAAATTATCCGAGTGTTTCAAGAGAAGGTGCATGGAGTTTAAAAACACAGAGGAGCACTTGTATTACCATATGACATCACAAGGTGGAACAGAGTGTTTTCTGATTGAGAAAACAACTCCTAATATGCAAGGGTTGTGTGTTAAACAAGTGTGAAGGAAGAAAACACGACACCAGGCATGTTTTTGAGGAGCTAACAACATTATAATATAGATCAGAAAATAACATATTATGGGCTCTTTAAAAACCGTAGTAATCCATTCCTCCCTTTTCAGACACACCAATTTGACCAATTTCCTTTTGAAACAATTAAAATAAATCAGGTCACATTGCTTGGTAGTGGTACACAGTACAAAGTATTAACATACATGGCTGTCTGCTGGTGTGAGGTCCTCAAAGTCAGAGTCTGCCTCAGGGACAGTTTCAGGGCCTGGTTTGTCTCCAGACCAACTCCTCTGGAAATGTTTGACAAAGATCAAAGGGAAGGCTGCAACACAACACACAAAATATTAAATTAACACCCACATGATTATCCAACATGATCTTATTATTGAAGTTCTATTGGTTACATCAATGCCCTTCTGGGCTATGTCTATGCTGAACACAATAATAAAGCTCAAGATAGACAACCCACAAATGCAAGACAAACCTGAGAAAATACTTTGCAAAAGATATACCTGGAGGCCAGCCTAATTTAAAATTAATTGGCTACAAGGGGGAAATGCTATACTCTGTTTATTCTGATTTCAAGCAAAAAAAGTGCCACTGCTGAGAACAGAAACAGTTTTTGTTTTGAGAATGACTGGGTAAAAGTATTCATGATACTTTTAGCAAAATATTAATAGTATAATTTAATGGATTTGGACTAAATAAATATAACTAATGTGTTTGCAAGTCAAAAATTGGCAATAACAAACTTGATACAAAACAGCTAAGGCTGCCCTCTAGTGGAGTACATGTTGCATTACAGAAATTACTAATTTAATATAATGTATAAAATACATTTTTAGATTTCAGATTAGGTGTCTCTGGCAAGACCTTTCTGTGCTTATTATTTAGTGTAATTGAGAGAATAGTGGTGCTCAGAGAGACGTGCATGATGTCAGTGATTTAGAGCAGCTGTTGCTACACTATCAAGTGGTGAAATGAATGACGTGGCCTGTTGTGCTTTCTGAAGCTTGTCCACATTCATATGATCGTCGTACAGAAAGGTGGTGATACTCACTGGCTTGGATTTTCCGTTTCCATCGATGGCTCTGTTTGACATTAGCCTGACCTGCTGATGATAATCAAGAAAAAATACTTCAAGCCTGTATTGTTTAAAGCAATGAATGAATAAATAAGTCACACTTTGTACCATGTGTATGATTGTTAGTATTATATATAGTAGTATATATATTATAATATGACTCTTGCAGATACAGTAGGCAGTGTCAGGGCTCTATCTTAGCAGTGATCTGAGATGGACTGTTCAGACAGGAAATTACAGTCCAGAAAAAACAAACATGAGGCTGTATGAGAAGCCACAGTGAGAGAACCGCACCCTGGTGTCACAGACTTAACCCACCAGGCTCACTCCCAACACAAACATCACATATTCATGAAGCAGAGCTGCTCAGAGTTCAGTCAGTCTAAGATGCTCCCTCAGGGAATATCAACTATTCAATTCAAGTATTGCATAACAGAACAAAAAGACAACACTGCTGATTTCTATTAGTCATGTTAGGTTTCCAGAGGACCACTGTAGAAGCAACTGTATCAAACTGTAAACATTATTTTGGTTCCAAAAGACAAATGTCAGTTTAGTGATTTTATATGAGAGAAGATGTAACAGCGACACAAATAGACAATGTGCTGGGCTGTGTGAGGACTGGCCAAGGTGCACAGGGCAATCTCACTGGCACCACAGGTTCCAACCCATTCTGCTGGGGCAGGGGTAGTTGCCAATTTCAGTTGAATCTCAAATTGTTGCAGTGAATAAAAATCTGTCTTCAGGCCTTATGGTTTGGTTGACTCTGGCACCACCCCAGTAAAAAAGTCTAGACACACCCCTGACATTGTGGAATGAGTAGCAGATGATTGTGATGATGATTTCCTTCCTTGGACTAAGTAAAACAATAAGTAAAACCAACTGACACACTTCAAAGTAAATACACACATACAAACCTTTAAGACCACCCTGGCTTGTGGCTTTGGTTTCAGCCAGTTCATTTGAGGCAGTGACCAGACACGATGCTTCCAGTGCTTCTCTTGCAATCTCTGCATCAGTCTGAGTGCCCCCAGTCTCATGCTCCACACCTACAAATGAAAACACAAATAAGCTCCTCAAACACACTAAGGTAGGAAATACATCAAATGCACTGGTATCTACTTGTACATAACATATCCCACCATTTGTATTTTAGCTACTGAACAGTTAACATAACAGACCAAAGAATACAAAAGCAAGGTTAAGTTACTCACAGAAAAAGAGATGATCCCACTTGGTTACAGCAAAGAATTTGTTGGAATGGTTCACTTAATGCTCCAAATGTATTAATATTTTAATGATGAATTTGAGGATGTGTAGGGAGAGGATAGAGGAGACCCACAAGCCCATCAGAAGACTACGTCATTCACTTCAGTTCTGTTCACGTCAGAGACATTTGGTTGGCTACACAGATGTAGGAGTCTTAGTCTGTAGTTAATTAATGTTACATGTGTCTTTATCCAAAAACGATGGGACTGTGAAGTTAATTTGTGTGATGTTAGATAGACAAGTATTTTCCTTATACTACTTGTGTATTAGTTTGTGTTGAAGTTACCCTTTAGCTAATGGGTCAATTTGAATGAAGCCAAATACAAACTAAAACAGAGGAACACACAGGGACGCAAATAAATTAAGCAATATTTTTATTTTATATTCTATTTACAGCTTTACAGCATATTTACAACTTAACTTTATTGGACAATAGTTAATAATTACCGTAAAACAGTAAACCGTACAGCCAGCAGATTGGCAGTGTGCAAAAGTAGACAGTAGAAGAATACTGAATAAATCTTCAGTGTTGCTTATAAATAAAGCTACAACACAATCGAGGGACTAAGCCCTCCCACTATCCATAATGTGTGGATAAAGCTGAGTTTCTGGGCAGTTTTACTTAGGAGAGACATGAGAGGGACCGGGACAGGGGCTCTGAGGGGGCAGGGCCTTCGTCTGAAAGAAAGGGAACCACAGACACCAGACAGACAGATGACGAGGTTACTCTTAATGGGCCGGACAATAAGACAGCCCAAACTGGCTGTAGTGTTAGGGAGGTTAGAGCAAAACATCACAAGATGTGTGTTAGTTTTTACAAGTTATGCATAAGCTCAGTTTGAATGAGCATATCAAACACTAAAATAGCAGTGTTCATCATAATTATACTGAACTTGTATCCATTTGCAGTCTGTTAAAGTGGTTTATGAGGCAGGTGTGTGGTTAACTAAAACACAGAGGCATTGACTGCATTTGGCTATTTTGAGGTATTATAAAACATTGCATACATGCTACCTCCACAAACATGCAGTATTCATGCTCTATGGCAGCTAGCTCTCCAAATGTGTAGCTCAGCCAATGCAAACATTATACTACAATCGTATAGCCATCACCTTTCCATTGGAGGAAATCAGCCAATCAGGGGATGCAGCATTGGAAACATACAACGGACTGAGCAAAATGAAGTGAATGAAAAACAGAACAAGGAATTTGGAAAAATGGGTGAGGGAAAAATGAAATTGGAATGGGGAAAAGAGAGACAAGTGAAACATAAATTACAGAAAGAACTTGCACACAAACTTACTGTCTGAGTAAAACATTTAGAAAAAATGTTTACCCAAGAACCCCCTCAGGCAAAACTACTGTTTTTAAACTACTGAAATTATTTTATTTATTAGAAAAGCAGCATTGGCAATTCAGAAATGTAGCTTTGGTTTTGTTTGGTTTTAGTCATAAAGAACTAAGTGCTATGGAAAAAAAATACAATTCTAAAAAAATATAAAACAATATGGTAGATAAAAGTTTAAATTAATAGTATTAGTGGATAACAGTAATAGTTAGATATGGGTGTATACTGTACTGTAAGTGTTGCCAGCAGTGTTAAGGTGCAGCAGACCAAATGCAGTCAGTATAAAAACATCAACACTCATCAACACTCATTAACACAGGCACAGTCCAGGCTGATCTGCAACACACAGCATCTTGGACCAACAAATAAAAACTGTAGTCAACAAAAAATAACAAACAGGTTTTACACTGTTGTAAACCTGAAAAATAAAATATTTGGTTTTATTTGGATATGACTTCATATCTGTGCAGAGTCTCTGCAGGTCACAGCTTGGAATAAGCCTTGGTCAAGAGTGCATATCCAGAAGTCCATGAGCATCAAACCCTGGTGTAAAGTTCAGGGATTTATATAAAATAAATATAAAGCAAAAATACAAAGGACACTTTGAATTATAAGATACTCCAGCATTTACTATAATGATTCAGGCTCTGGTGACAAGCCCAGGTCTATGTGAGCTGGTTAAACTGTTCCTGGTACATCTGACTGGACACCTCATGCATCATGTAGAGCAGAGGAACAGACACAGTCAGCAGTTCATAGAGATATTGATAGTCATGCCAGCGGCTCCTCAAGTGGGACCCTACAGCCGCCACACACCCGCACACATTTCCCAGCACTCTTTGAGGGAACACACAAGCAGCCCGGGTTGCACGCCTTGGCCAGTACAGGCCTTGCCTAAGCAATGAAACCATGGTACCTGCCACTGCATCGGTGCTGGCTGCCTGAGTGTTGTCCTGGCTTTGGTCATCCTGCACAAATATAGTTACAAATCAAAGTCAGATCCACATACAACTATGTTGTATGTAACCAATTCTATAGGTATTGCTCACCATTCGTCTCCCAAACCTTCCAAAAATAGTACTTGATAGGTGCTGGGCATAATGTACTTTGCAGTAGAACTTTCCTGCCATTCAACACACATTTGTACATGTAGTGAGTAATGACCACTTCAGAACATTTCTAAAACTGTAACCTGGCTGCTTGTGGCATAAACTCTAACTTAAGTTGTGCTTCAACACCAGGTGTGCTGTGTACCTTCTCGTGAGTCGTATGTGTGCGTTCCCAGTCGTAGCACACAGTTACAGACGTCACAGCGGAAACAGTCGCGGTGGAAAAAGTGTCCATCTGCGCTGAGCCTCTCCATCACATAAACCCTCTTGGAGCAGAAGTGGCAGATGTCGCTCCCGCCTAGGACAGGAGCAAAGCCCCCACGACCAATGCACTGTGGGACAGAGAGAAACCACAGGATTCTGCTTTAAAACCATTCTAATGACGTGAAGCTGCCCAGGATCTGTTAGCGCACACAAGCGGGCTGTGTTAAACTGTGCAATGAACACAACTCAACATTAGAACAAATAATCAATCCAGCATCATGTCAATAGTTTTCAGCAGGTATAAAATTCATGAGTCAATGAGCAGACGTTAAACATGCTTTGAACATCCACTTTCATCTTACCGGTGCTGCATTTGGCCTGTGATCTGTCTCGTACATAATGGCCAATTTTTGTGCTTTAGCATCTATGGCTGAGGACACCTTTCCTATGGTACGCTAATGTCACACATACCACGCGAAACACAAAGACATTTGACATGAAGGGAAGAAAAGAGTGAGTTACAGGGAGAAAGAAGCATGGAAATATAATAATGAAGAAAGAACAGGACTGGACTGTTTATGATACCTCTTTCACATAACTAGGGGCAGCTGCCGGGCAACTCTCAGAGCGAACAAAAGACTGTTGAACAGGCCTTTTGGAGCTCACATGACACTAACATCACAAGAGAAGCAACAGAATTAGTTTTATTTATTTCTATTTTACCTTCATTTTACCAAGAAAGATGGAATAGATTTTTTTTGAGTAAGTCTGGCCAAAAGGTAACAAAATAAAACTGTACTTTTAAGAAATATATTTGTGTAAATATATGTACATTTATGCACATTTAATTTACTAAACTTACAGTAAAATAACATCATTTACAAAAAATACTGTAACTGCAACATTAAATCAGGTTTTCAAATGTGTCAACACAAAGGGTAGTCGTGATTAAAAGATGACATAATAAAGAAAACATGTGACATTATTCTGTATAATTTGACTAAACTGTTTTGATGCAAATACTTTATCAATTTGCAAAATCAAATGTTGATCATATTTTAAAAACTTTGCAGAATTACCTTTGTGGAAGCATTTTCACCCAGAAGGTCCTGAGTTACAAGGTTTTGATTGTGTTCAAGTGGAGGCAGACAGGGGGTGCTGTTGTGTCCATTTTCACAGTTCAAGTTAGGTAGGGGAGTTGAAGTGCACTTTATGTTTGGGCATTTTTCTTTTGATATAGAAACAGTTCTATGTTCAGATTGTACAGCTACAGAAGGCCGATAAGAAGAGGACTCCTTCAGAGTTAGGTTTTCAAATGTAGCAGCAGTGGGGGCAGGAAGAGAAGAGAAACCAGTCTGGGCTGTAGGATCTGGGACAGGGTGGACAGTGGGGTACTTGGAGAGTTTAGAGACAGAAGGTGGTGCAGAAGGTGAGGATAAGAGGGAAGAAGCACAGACTTCCTCCTAAAAAATGAGAAGGGAGAGAGATAATTGATAAGGATTGAATAAGTGAAATAGTGTACACTACCGGACACTGGGATGTGGTTCAAAATATATAATACGACGTATATGCAAAGATGCTTTTTAGGCAATATCAAACCTAACCTGTTTCTCTGAAACAGAAGTTGTTGGAGGTTTGCTGGAACCAGAAAACAAAGAGGAGAGGAGGACTGCTCTCTCCTGTATACTCCTTTTGGTAAATTCTCGAGTGGACAATGTTGGGCCTTTACTCTGTAAAAGGCAAGCAGTGGTCAATGACGGGGAAATGTTCCGTTATGTTATGTCAGCTGATTTGACCCTAAAGTCACCTGCTGCTCTGACTCATCTGAGGCCACATCTGAAAGTCCACCAGAGCACCAGGGGTTTGAGGCCTGAGGAGAGCTTAGGCGCTCTGATAGTGAAGAGAGAGGAGAAGTGGGGGAACAGGACCGGCCCACAGGGCTTTTACACCGAGGAGGTGAAGGAGAGAGGCTGGGGCTGACTGAGGCACTGGGGTTCTCCAGTAAGCGGAGGTAGATGGACGGCTTTAACAAGAAGCACAGAAACAAACGCACTCACATTAGGAAAAATTAACACCAGCAGCTAAACCTAGGGTCCTAAGGATGCTGGAACAACAGTGTAGTAAAATCTGCCATGTTTAAGCATATGAATAACTTGCGATACCTGCCACTTTGGCCGACTAGGAGGAGGAGGAGGTGGGGCAGCCTTAGGCTTAGCAAAGCGAGGGTTATCTGTGTCCTGCTTTTCCTCCTCTTCTTCATCCTCAGATGAAAAAGGAAGAGGAGAAGACGCAGGAGAAGGAGAGGCAGATGGATGTGAAAGACCCTCATCAAACTAAACATGACAGAAAGGAAAGACAGAGGAAAGAAGAGGATAGACAAATCAAAAGGAAGGTCTACAGGTCACTTGGTGAGGTCTCAAAATGTCTCACCTTTGTTCGTATTTTTCCTGTTGTGCTGTTCTCCTCAAACTTGGCCAAGAGCTGAGTTGCCATGGATCGGACCTTGTTCTCTCGCAGCTCTCCATTCTCACCAGGAGGGGGAGCACTGTGGCAAGACAACTAATCCGAGATAAGAAAGTGTTAAAATAGGTAACCATGGCGAAGTGTGTGGAATGGTAATGAAGGAAGGTTATATTCCACTAACCTCTGATAGATAATGGTCCCCTTTCCTCCTCCTTTTGTTAACAGAGTCATCTTCTTCTTTCTTGTCTTCCACCTTGAAGGAATTTTAATTGTCACATTTTTGCATTTTCAAAAAGCTATGCAAAGCTACAATTTTGGAAATAAATAAAATAGACTCATTCACCCTGGGTATCCTCTTTCTTGGTTGAGTGTTGTTGGTTGCATAGTCCTTTGTGTTCTCGTTCAACTCTTTTGAACCTATCACAAGAACATTTAACACTCACTTTTTATCGGCAACCATAAACATAATACAATTCCTTGTCTGGAGTGTAAACAACTTTGAAACCCCTTCCTAAAATACTACCATTACATAGGTAGCCAATAAACCTGAAGTGAAATCTTAAATTTTTTTAATCCATTTTTTGAAATTCCATAAAATAAAAGAAAAGTTTGTTCTTCTAATATTCAGAGATTATGTTCCAGGGCTTAATGCTTTTGGAAACAAAGAGGGTAAATCATTTTCCCAGACTTCCATAGGAGTGGATTAGTCTGGAGTGACAGCAGTGCAGGTGACAGAGTTTAATGACTTCCAACATGAAAGAAGGGCAAATCAAATGGGTCTAGTTCCCAGTGGCAGCGTGACAGAACTCCAGTACCTCCAAGGTTCCACCAAGCGCTGGGATGTGGCTTTCCAAGACATAGTGCACATACCAGACGTGTCTCTGGCAGCAACTAACCTAACCACGGAGCGGGTTGTGTAACTGAAGCTTCGTGCAGTGGATAAAATAGTCCCTGAGTCCAAGTGGTTTCTATCAACAGTTCCTCTCCGTCAGGTTCAAGTGTGTTCAATGTCAAATGCAGTGAACAGACACATAGAAAGCCTGTGTTATTTGACTAAATGTTGCATACCAAGAACAAGTGTAGTGTTTGTACAGCTTAGTCTGCTTTTGTATAGGATTCCACATATTCTTCATTTGATCCAACTGAGTGAACACTTTCATTTGAACACTTCACTTCAAGCCTATTTACTCAGGGTCTGGTGGAGGTGCACTAACGTTACAACAGACATGGTTAAACAAGCTAACCTTTGCCGTTTAGTGGCGAGTTCCTAAACGCCTCGTAGAACTTGGAGAGGTAGAGGACCATGAGCAGCTTGTCTGGTTCCCCCTCTGCGGCCATCTCCTTCCCTGTGGTTACTGGCTGAATGTTGAACTCTCGTTCTGCTACATCAAAGGCCAGCTGGTTGTTTTCTGCAACATCCTCTTCATTTAGACAATCAAAGTCACTAAGAGAAAACATCAGAATCATTAAGTCATTATTTAGGATCATGAGAAACAGTTTGGAGTCACTTTTTGGTCTAAAAAAAATCTGGCTTGATAAGAGGCTTTTAACAAAACACTAGTGAAGCCTAAGTCACTAAAGTAGCTGCTGCCAAATTTCCTTCAGGTTTCCTGGAAGCCCCTGAACTCACATGAGGTCGGGCCTCTGGCGGTGGATGAGTGCACATAGGGCTAGTCCACTCCTCCAGGACGAGGTTAGGTTAGTGACCTCCACCCCTCTGTAGCCCTGGGTCTGCCTCTGACACCAGCTCAGCAGCCTGCTGGGCCGCACCTCCGACTCTGACGGAGGAACATAGTCAAGTTAGACTCTTAGTAAACTATTGTGTTTTGTGCTGCTATGAGATAATGTATGATACTTTCAGGGATTCAATTGTGAAATGGTCTACACAATTTATTATAAATTATCATCAAACTCTTGCCTTGTGGGAATTCTGTCTTATCCCTGCCCTAATATTTTTGTACAGTTTTTATTTTCATCCTTAAAAATGAAGATAACACTGTCATTGTATTACCAGATTCCAGCTGACAAAGATAGAGTTATAGAGGGATAAAATAAAAGTTTTAAATAATTTAAAAAAACTGTGACTAATGTGTCTTTAGAGATGTGATGTAAAGTGCTGCTGCTCGCTACAGGACTGCACGTCAGCACATGTCCGTCTGACCCTGATGTGGTGTAACTCAATCCTCTGGTATTGTCTGTGACGAGGTGTGCCGGCCTGTGGCGACACTGGAGATACTGTTACTGCTCAGAGAGGAACCACTAAGCTTTTGGGATGATGTCATATTTAGACGACTGTGTGAGGTGTGTGTACAGTATTGAAATCACTATTGTCAATAACTGAAAAGAAGAAATTGTATAGTTATATGACAATCACATGTGTAGCCTTGAGGTTATAGGGCAGAACATGTGTCTCATCTCAGTGGCGAATAGGCAAATTACATTTACAACATGACTACGGTGCTTTGTGTAAATGGTGCTTTGTATAAGTACAGTTAATCCATCTCACTTTGTATCACAGATGGATGATCACTGAAATTTTAAGACAAAATCAAGAGCCAATGTCTCACCTCGTCTTGAAAGATTGGCTGATTGTCGTACGGGGCGTCTCTCCAGGAGACCAGAGCCATGTTTACCATCAAAAAATAAATGTCGTACCTAAAAAATTGTTTATTTTTTTTATTATTATAAAATTAAACATTATCTATAAAATAAGCTTATGAAATCATTATTGTGTCATTATGTACAGCAATGAAAACTTCAGAAATAAATTAAATGTTGAACTGACCTGATGGGGCCGGACGCAGGTAGAGTTGAGGTTGGGGTACCGTGTTGTAGGGTCTATTGTGTACTGATCGAAATTCTTACTGAGGTTTTCTGGTGTAGTTTGAGGCAGCAGTCTGTAGATACTCTCCCTGATACAAAACACAGAGCCTTACACTCAGTAATATGCGGCAGGTACAAATATTGTATAGACAAAGCTGTATCAATGCAGGAACATTAAGTAAGACAAATAGTTGTTAGAACATTGATACATAAGTTTTCTATTTAAAGTCATTCATTCAGTTCCATATTTGTTCGTTTTCATATGAAAATAGTCATGGGAAGTAGTTTCTCTCCATTTTTGCCAAGGGTTAGGGTTGTGTCAATTGAACACTGACCTTTCTGCCAGAACTTCCAGGGGGTTCTTGCCTTGTGCCCAGCCCTTTACCATCCAGGCAGCATCAAAGGCAGCCAGGAACCCCCGAGCGCAGCCTGTACCCATGGGCCAAAAGGGCTACAAAACAAAACGGCACTATCAGGATCATGGCACTTTTTGTGAGCTCTAAAGGTGCATTGTGTAACTCTGGTGGGGGGTCTGCCATCTGATTTTTTTCCCCAAGGAGATTTTAATGCCTTGCCTCAGTAGCATTACATCAATCTTATCTTACTGGTGTTTTCGTTCTTGACAAAACAACCTCCTTGTCTCCATGGAGACGAGGAGGTAACAGATCCTCTACCAGAAAAGTTACACAGTGCACCTTTAAGCCATGTTATAATGTTTTATCTCCTTAAAAACATACCTGGAGTTTTAATATGATTCTTTCGCACATGTTTGAATAATCATTGGTCATTAGTCTGTTTACATCCCCAAATCTCAGAAAGCATCTTGTGATGTCACGCAGTAGTCATTTTAAAATCAACAGTTCTTTTTTACCTTTAGTTCAGTAGAGATTGACAGGGCTGAAATTATCCAAATGATTCTAGTGAAGGTGTATGGGGTTTAAAAACACAGTGGAGCACCTCCTGTATTACCCCATGACATCACAAGGTGGAAATTAGTGTTTTCAGTTTGAGAGAAGAACTAAGTCTAAATATGTAGAATTTGCGTGTTAAAACATTTGTGAATTAAACAAAACACAAATCAGGGTATGTTTTTGATGTTTTTGATGAGGAACAGCATAGTTCAGAAAATAACATAATGCAGGCCCTTTAAACATTTTATATCTTGCATACCTCTAGTAAACTGTCACCCACTAATGCAACCAGCAGCTGATGGCCGTGTTTCTCCCGGATGAGAGCAGCATTCTCGGAGGCGTACATAGAGGTAAAGTCAAACATGGCGACATCGGGCTGCCCATAGTGGTTAATGGCGTAGTCCAGAGAAGGCAGCTGGTAGTTGGTCCCAAAGTCTGCAGCCTCACGAGCGTAAGACAACAAGGCTTCCTGATCAACATTATCAGGACTCAGCAGACGCTCTGTTTCAAGATAGTCCTGGTGAAATAAAGGGGGGGGGTCAGCTTTAGGATAAGGTCTTGGTGTTATTGTATTGCTGTTTCAGTGCACCTTTGATACGATTTAGTGCAGCAAAAATTATTAAAATGCAGAAATCTGTCATAACTTAGGTCTAGACACAACAGGTTCAACATTTAAATTGTTTTTTGTTTTTTTTGTTTTGCTTTTTTTAACTAAAATTCAATACAGAGACAACTGGAAAATCTGTCTCTTGTCGTCCGTCTAGAACTATAACAACACATTTTAGAAACATAACACATAACCATGAAAAAACTTTACACTCATTTCCTGAAACCAGTGAATGAGTATGAGAGGTGATCTTTCTCTAGTAACGACCCCATGTGAGCCCACACAGCTGACAGTGAGGCATCACTCTGCACTGGAAGCCAATGTAAACTGAGACTGTGTCCACTGAGGGTATGGATCGAGACGGCTTCAGTTGTGGTGCGTCATGTATGTTCCAAAAAATAGAACGTGTTCCACTCTGTATAGTTTTTGCCTCAGTTATGCCAATATGAAACCACACCACTAAAAACATTAGATAAAAAAGTGATACTTCTAAGAGGGTGTCGAGGCCTAAACTTTATCATCATGTTTTATGTAAGAGCAATTATATTTAATTATATTTAAAATTGTGATTTCAGTGATTTAAGTATTTAAAACTTGTGCAAATTTCTGCCCCTAACATAAAATAAATCTGAGATTAACAATACTTTCTCTACAGGTTAATTTTGACAGTATAATAAATCGTAAAATTTGTGATTCCATCATTAGCCAAATAAACAATTATGCTTTTTTCCAATAATCAAACAGTCTTGCGCTATGTTTTATAGAAAGTTGTTGATAAATTGGTGTAACCTCACTGAAAGAGGAGAAGCTTACATTCAAAATGACCCCTTTGTCCAGTAGACTCTGTTTTTTGGCCGTCATCACAAAATAGTGAGTGTTGTCTTTGTAGTACACAATGTTCTCCAAGTCGATGCCTGAAGACACAAGCAGTTTACTTAAGCAAACAGTTTTAGTACAGCTCAAAAGTCTTAATGGCAGTGGTGGGACTAGTGGCATGAACTCACAGTCGGAGCACTAACCTGTCTCCTCTTTGAGCTCCAGGAAGAACTTCTGGTTGAAGATAAAGGCTACACCACTGATCTCCTCCACTTTAGCCTCAGCTGTGGTGTTCCTGTTCACAAAGTTAGCAGTAATGGCAATAGCCAACTTTCCGCGAAACTCTTTGCGACTAAAACCTGTAAAATGAAAAATATAAGCGATAAAAAGAAAAACAAATACACCACTGCTCATGTTAATATTTACTTCTGAAATTCCAACAGTTTATACATATGTTTTCTGCCGAGGACTTGAGTTTTTAAAATTGTAACCTCACCATCCAATGTGTTTCTTCGGCCATCAGCTCCAATGATTACATCAAAGTCAAACTCAGCGACTGGATGAGTGGCAGGTCGCACCTCTGCTCGCCATCCTGGACCTGAAAGCCGTAGTTGGTCAGAGGTTAGGATTAGGATTATTATTATTGTTATTATTGTTAATA
>KN505392.1:0-17444 GCA_000787155.1 Scartelaos histophorus
GCACCCAATCCTAGTTTACAGCCTCACCTGTGATCAGTGATAAACTCTGGAAGGATGTAAGACGCTTTCTTTGCTATTCCTGATGACTTCATCATGAGTTTGTATGAATCACTGTGGAACCGCATGGATGCATCCTTCAAGCTCATGGACATACAAGATATTAAATATGGATCTCACTGCACCACTACTTAATTCACTGACGTCATGCAACATATTTTTGTATTTGAAGTAAATTATTTGTTCAATTTTCTGTAGGCGACAAGACCTTTGTCTTGCCAAATTCTGACCTTTCTGTGTTCATTAAATGATCAATCTTTCTTCAGTGAAGCAAATTTATTTTAGTATATTGAGCATAATTTGGGAGGGTTTTAGCTTCATATGAGACGTTTCTAAAACCAATCGAGTAATTTAAAGTCAGGTTATAAGATTTTGTTTCTACAAAATGGATAAGCGACAAGACATTTGTCAAGGGACTGTAGTAAAAAATGTAAAATGCCTGCATAAACTAACATTTTAGAAAAACAAAACAAAGTTAGAGAGAGAGTTCAAGATAAATATAAAGATTTAAAAAATATTATTAATCACAATCACAATCACACAATAATTTCACTGTTCTTATGTATAGGTGCCGTGGAAGATGAGAAGCTCCTATGTACATGTGAAAATGAAAAGGGCACGTGTGTGAATGGGACGTGCAGGGGGGATTACTGTTTCTACATGTGGGTGCGCGGTCTGGAGGAGAGGGGCTGCTTCTCTGCACACAATTACAGGGAGCAGTGCTATACCAGCTTTGAGCGCTTTTTTGTCTCTTGCTGCAAAGACAAAGATCTGTGCAATACGTACATTACGAGCCCTCCCAGTATTGGTGAGTAATTTTACCTTTGTCTCTCATACATAGTATAACATAATGTAAACACTCATGTCATGTTAGCACCCTCTTGTGGTAACTTTTAATGAGTGGAGAAATGCTGTATGATTAAACAATGTGAATGCTTATGTTGTGTTATGTAGATGGAGTGGTTCCCACCAGTCCCCTGGTATCGGCTCGCCCAGAGCTGTGGATTGCAATTTCTTTGCTCCTCTTAATTGTAGCAGTGTGTGTGTTCTGTGTGGTTTTGTTCCTTCGTTTCCGCCGCCCTCACTGTAAACTCAAGAACTCTGATGATCATGATGTCACTATGCTAAAAGTACCTCATGGCGAAGACCCAACTTATGGGGTAAGCGAGCAAACTAGCAAACACTTAATTCAATTTATTTGATTTATCATTCACTTGACCCTTTTTTAGGATCTCTTTGATGAATTCTGTACATCAGGGAGTGGCACGGGGTTGCCATATCTAGTCCAAAGAACCATGGCAAGACAGATCTCTCTTGTGGAGTGTGTTGGTAAGTATCAGTTGTAGATATCCAATTATCAAGAATACAATGTAAAGTTTTTTGACTGTTGATGTGTTTGCCCCTGGTTCAGGTAAGGGTAGATATGGCGAGGTTTGGAGGGGCACATGGATGGGGGAGAGTGTAGCTGTGAAGATCTTCTCATCCCGAGATGAGCAGTCTTGGTTCAGAGAGACTGAGATTTATAACACTGTGCAGCTGCGGCACGACAATATACTTGGTACAGCAGAACATATAAATTACATTTTTTATAATATTTTCTTATAGTTTAATACATTCGTCCTTTGCTTAGGTTTCATAGCCTCTGACATGACATCCAAGAACTCGAGCACACAGCTGTGGCTGGTCACGCACTTCCATGAGCTGGGCTCTCTGTATGACTTTCTTCAGTACAGCAGTCTGGAGCCAGAGAGCTGCCTGAAGATGTGCCTGTCTGTGGCCTGTGGCCTGGTTCACCTCCACACTGAGATCGTAAGCTCTCAGGAAAAACCAGCCATCGCACACAGAGACTTGAAGAGCCGAAACATCCTGGTCAAGAGGAATGGACAGTGTTGCATTGCTGATCTGGGTATGAACACACACATGTTTTAAGTAGGAAAAAAACAGACACACAGTATATGTGAGTTACCCCAAGATGAAAAGTTAAACTCACATGTTTGTACTTACCCCTTTCACAGGTTTAGCAGTGATACACTCCCAGTCAAATGACTACCTGGATGTGGGCAACAACCCTCGTGTGGGCACTAAGCGTTACATGGCTCCTGAGGTGTTGGATGAAACGATTCGAATGGATGTCTTTGAGTCCTACAAACAAACTGACATTTGGGCCCTGGGTCTAGTTTTCTGGGAAATCAGCCGCAGGACCATTGTCAATGGTGAGCATTGGACCAATCATTGATTTTGTTACAAAAGTTTCATTTTAATGCCTAGTGTACTTTCTAATTGAGGTAAATATTTAAAGTATAGACAGGATGTAGTTGGTCTCATGTCTCTCAGCACTCCAATGTTTTCCTAGACTCTGCTGTCTCTGCTATCCTCTCTCATGATTAGCACTGCAGTAATTATAAACAGTCTTATCTAATGTCAGCACTTGACCGTATATAGTCCAGAAACGTATACACACTTTTGTGCAAGAACACGCATGGACACACTAACTGTTCACATGCACTCTCCACACACACATGCCTGACTAAACAGGCATTTCTGATTTCTGTCTGAGACCAACCTCCTGGGAATTGTTATCCTTCCCTGCTTTCTTATTTAGTCATAGTTTAAGCCCCCACATCAGCCAACATAAATGTGCTATTTTAGACATAATGAATATGACTGTATTAGATTACTAAAGAATTGTCTGTACTTTGTATTCCCTGGATACTTATTTGAATATCATGTACATTTTACTACACACAAAAGTGATATGACTTTGTACTTCTCCCTTTCCTTCTTGATGTCTGTTAGGGATTGTCGAAGAGTATCGACCTCCTTTCTTTGATTTGGTGCCATCAGATCCTAGTTTTGAAGAAATGAAAAAGGTGGTGTGTGTGGACCAACAGAGACCCAGCTTGCACAACAGGCTGCACTCCCATCCAGTAAGTTATGATACTGACCAGGACATTAAGCAGAAACAAAACACGATTCAATGGTGTGGTGTTATATTCTGTTCTGGTATATCTGCTTTTGTTTAGATCTTGGCAGCTATTGTGAAGATCATGAAAGAGTGCTGGTTCCAGAGTCCATCAGCCCGCCTCACTGCCTTAAGGATCAGAAAAACCCTCTCCAAACTAGACCATGACGGTGACTACAGCATTGAAAAACTCAAACAAGAAGTCTAAACCAAATAGGGGAAAATTTTAGTTAGGCCTGCAGGGTATTTAAATCCTCTATTGCACAGTACTAGCTGTATATCATTTACATATTTAGTGCTAAATATGACTAATGTTGATATTAAAACCACATGACTTTGAGGCAAGAGAGTCTCGACCACCAACACCTGAGGCTATATTTTAATATGACATATTTTTGGTTATTCAAACAGTCAAAAACTCATAATTGAATTTGAAAATATCTCATTTGCTAAATAATTTCTATAGCAGCATACATATTTTTAATATTGTGTTGTACATCTCAAGCAATCAAAATATTTATCAAAAAATGTTTAGCACTGAATGTACTTTTCTGAATATAAAAGTACTTACATATGAGAGGTTTGTTTAATATTAGAAAATAGCAGGGCACAGTATATATTTGTCTATGTACATATAAGTGTATTTAATCGTTATGTCTGTAAATAGGATGTCTAATGGTTCTATTTTATAATCAGCAAAGGTGATATTTTAAGCAAACGCCACTTTCACTTTTGTTCCGAAAAATAATTTCACCAATTATAGTGTTGTAGTACAGTAACACAGACCACAGAAAGTAAAATAAATTGAATAAAAGTTTTTTTTTTTAAATCCATGTTTCATGTGATTCGGTTATTGACCAGAAGAGGGCATTAAACATCAGTGATTATACTTAAGCCCAAAACAGCCGCTGTTATCAAATCATCATCATGAAGAGGTTGAAATATTGTGATAAATAGAAATATGTCTGTAGGCTACTTGACCTCAATATATTACTGACACTAGAGTTTCCAAACAACAGAGTTTTCACAAAAACACCCATTCTAAAATGTATTTTTGACCTATTTAACTACTTCAGAAATGTGATATATTCCAGATGATGGTGGTACATTGTGTTATACAAAAGAACTGTCCTGGAATTGTCTTGAGGCGAGCTTTTTGCAAAAAGTTACAAAGTCCCAATACATTCTGCCTCCCTTCAACAGTTGTCACTCAGTCCTTTGATACACACTGCTTCTTTGTGTTTGGTAACTTCCTCCACTATCTCCAAATGTGTTACGCTTGCATACATGTGTTGTCTGGATGTTGAACAAACTCCACAGAGGTAACCCTGAGTCTGGTCACTCAGAGCCTGTCCTGGTTATTTTTAAATCAGCAGGGGGTTGTCTCCAGTATCGCATCGCCTCTGTTTTCTCTCCCACAGTGGAACCACTTCAGATGCCCCAAAACAGACAAGGGGATTGGCTTCTCCCAGTGCAGGGCAAAGACTGTAGAAATGTGGAGATAAATTGGACAGGGCCCCGGGTCCAGAATGGATGGATATAATGTGACAGGGGCGACTGCACTGGGCCAGAAAACACATCACGATTAGAGAGAAAGAGGTGATAAAATAGTCCCTGATAAAGTCCCAAATGAATTAGTAGTTTGAGGTTTCTTTAATAATTTGATCGGCGACAAGTGCAATTTTTTTTCCTTTAGTTTTTGACAACAGGTCAGCAGAGGATCAAACCCACAGTGGGAGTTTTCTGAGAGGTTATTTGTTATGCCAGTTGACAGAAGACTGAAAAAATATAGAACAAGATTAAGATCTGTTTCACTTTCAAAGCAAGAAGTAAAATAGTTTGAAATAAAGAGGAGATAAATGTGCTTTAAAACGACGAGGCCTCATTCTAAAACATTACACATCATATTAGGCCTATAGGAATATGGAAAAGGCCTATAGGGAGGATTGCGCTGCTGCAGTGACGAAACGTTCCTGTTGTAACCTGCTTAAACAAAGCATCACAGAAACAAATAATCTGGTTGGTAATAGATATTAGCCATTGCAGTGGTTTGCGTTGGAGAACTCTAAAAGGTTTCCCCGTGTAAAATCTACATAGGCCCATAGACAATTACAGTTTTAAAAAGACAGAAAATCTTTATTATTACAAGAGTAACCTGACAGTAACAAGTAGCATCAGCTGAGAAAGGCCTATTAATAAATAACGAGAAAAATATAAAAGGTGTGGCCACGGCCCACAAGGGACACACTGGCAGTGAAACAGGACACACGTGATTAAAACACGTCGGTGAAACAGGTGAACTTCATGTGCCTCTGACTCCTTCAGCTGTGGTGATTTACGGGGCCACTCGGGACTGTGCATAGGTGTTCCAGTCCATAAAGGCGGCCCTTGACCCGGGGACACAGTGGACGTGCAGGGGTCCGCCCCCTGCGCGCTCTCACGCCCCTTTAAACACGTCACTGGCCTGGCTGGAGGAGCGGCGGAGCGGCGGAGCGCGGTGTGTGCGGTCGGACTGTGGTTCACTATCTGCTCATTCTTGATAACGACTCATTTCGCTTTTTATTGTGGAGAGATGGGATATCAGAAGAAATGGCTTTGAGAGACTCTGCCCTAGCACTGGTGGCCCTTCTCGGGTTGGTGGCTGTCGGTGATGGTAAGTTTTAATACGATCACCTCTCCGGCTTTTGTCTCGGTGTGTTTTCCTGAACTGGGCATCGCCTGTTGTCGCTCCGCGTCATGGCGCGGCGGCGTAGGGATTTGGCTAGCAAAGTGTAGCTAGCGTCGACCTCAAAACATTCATTGTTCGTGGGGCATTTCCAATGTTTAGATTGAATAGTTTTTTGCCATGTTTGTGATGCATTTGCACTGGCAACGCGATACGTGTTAAATGTCTGCACTTGAACGTCGTAAAGTAGAACAACCACAACAACAACATGGTGGTTGTTTGTGTCTAGGTGCCAGCTAAACCTCGTAAGCTAACAGCCAACAAACTATTCGAAGTTGATCAGAGAGTAGATATGTGTTTCATTCAAGGGTGTTTCAGTGCGTCTCTTGTTGTGGTTTGCTGAGCGACAAAGCGAGAGGCAAGTGCGCGCTGCTTTGTTGTTGCTCTAGTTTATCTGTCCACATATTTACTAAACAATCCTCCTCGGCTTGTGGGGCTTATCTGTGCATGGCCCGGGTGCAGGTCGCTGTAATGATCGCTGGCTGCGATGTGGTCACTTACAGTTTATTCACATGCTGTTTCCACACGTTTGCGTGCTGCCAATGAGTGGAAAGGACCAGTGAATGCTGTTGTGTGCATGTGTTTGTTTTCTCTATGAAATGTGTATTTGGGGTAAACAGGGGCAGCTCCTTCAGTGCTCCCCATTTGTGAGCTGTGAAAAGGTTGCTCAGTGGCCTCCAGCTGAAAGTGAATATTGGCACAGGGTGAAAACAGCCGAGCATTGAGCCGCCCAGACAGGAGTCAGAGTTGAAGTCTGGGTTCATTGTGATGGAAATGTGGCATGCGGGGTCTTTTGAGGCGCCCGGTCTCCGCCGCTTCAGCCCGTCTGCTGGAGCAGCTGAGGACCAGCTCCACATTCAGACGGGCATCTGCTCCTCTGAACTTGGCCCCTGCATTTGTCCCTCTTAAATAAACTGTTATTATAGCCGCGTCTCATCGTCATGTGACCAAGAAATGAAAATAAAGTGAGAAGACATTTAAAACATTTAAGAAGATTTTGGAATCCATCAATGTTGTACAGTTATCAGATATTAGATCAGATATTGGCCCAAATTCCATTCTGAAATGAAACAAAAGGCACACCAGAGTTCTTGTAGAGGTACAAATGTAAGAAATTACTAAATAAAAGTGGAAAAAATGCATAGCCTACTCAGCAGACCCATGTCCAAAAGCTTTTTTAAAATTTTCAAATAAAGTTTTGGCAAAAAAGTCCTTGTCAGATAATTTGTTTTCTTGCTTTGGACCACAGTACAGTACTAGTGTACTAGTGTATTGACTTATTTTCACTATTACTGTGAAAGTAAGTCAGTACACTAGTCCAAGGCAAGAAAAAAAGTGGTGCTTTTCTCTCTCTCTCTATCTATCTATCTATCTATCTATATACATTTTTTTGTATATAACATTTCTATTCTAACAAATGTTCAGTTTTACTGAAGTGACGATAAATTGCGTAGTCAGTTGATTAAAACCTGTCTCTTGATCCCTTTGTAAGAATGGTCCCAGTGATGTGCACGCAGAGTGAAAATGGACTCTCCTCCAGTGAACATTATAACACATTAATGTGAACTGCATCAACAATTAACCTTTTAACCTTTGGTATATTTGACCTGCATTCATATTTACCAGAGGAAGTAGTGGGCAGTGGTCACACCTCGGTGTCCAGTTTGTTGATTCCACTGTCAGTAGACTGTGAGGTGGGGTGGGGCTAACAGCTGATGAAGTGCTGAAAATTACAAATGGAATACACATGGAACAAAATGCAGCTTTTATATAAAACTATGTACTCCTAATATTGCCTTACACCATCTATCCTAGTTCTGTGCCACCGTGTTTAACTATGAAGAAACTTGATTTTAAATGTTTTACTTGATTTTTGAAATTTAATTGCAAAATGCTTGTTTGAAAAACAAATCACAGTTGGATCCATTTTGATAATGGCTTAGGCTCACTTCTTTACTCTGCAGTAGATTATACAGGGAGGTGTAAACCTGACCAACCAGAAGTCTTCTGCATTCAGGCTTTCTCAGTGTGAATAAGGGTGACAAATGACTCGTCTGTGAGTTGGTGAGCGTCTCGTGTTGATGACCTCACGAGGAGTGCCCATTGTCACTGTTGTGGTGCTGCATGCCTCTATGTGATAAAGGCCTCTCTGCTGCTCTCCACAGCATCAGAAATCTGATCCAACCATGTGGCCTCAGCGCTATGAGGGAGGGCATGACCATGACTTTGCCCCATCTTCCCCTTTCTCTGGGCCTTCTGTTCAACAGACCTGCCTTCAGTTCAGTGTGCACGTGTATCCCATTCACTGTGGCAATGTACTGGCTCATGGTTAGCATTTCCTTTCTGCAAATATGCCACAAAATATTTTATTCAGTTTTTGGTGTATTATGCATTTTATTGTTATTGAGCAATACCATGTATCTTTCTGGAGGTTGAACATCACCTCAAAACTATACTTCAGCTCAAGGGACATGTTTGGGTATTGATAGGTTTGTGAGTTTACAGTAAAAACTCAGGTTATTCTGTGTTTTTATCCAAAACAACTGCATAACTCTTCTGGCTAAAAAATGCATTGGGGCTTTTAAGAACAATGTAAACAGCAGTAAACATTGGGTATTAAAAAAAAAGTATTGTGTATGTTAATGTTTGTGGTGCTAATATAGTTGCAGCAGTTACTTTATTTATTTGGTGACCTGCATTCACAAACCACATCTGCATGGATCTCCCTCACTCTGTCATGGTTCAAAGGTATCATTGCCAATTGGAAACAACACTCTGCTTGTTTGTACCAGAGCCAAGCCTCGAGTTCTGTTTAATATTGAATCTGATGTACATTCAGGAGGAGGAAGCCCTGGCTCTTTTGCAGTGAGACGTGTGCGCACCTGCCCCTCAGATCAGAGCCAGGGAATGTACAGGGAAACCGTGAACCTTATTGGGTTCAAAGGTGTGTGTTTTAACAGAGGGAGAGAAGGAGGGAGGAGGAGAGGGGGAGGAAGAGGTCCAGCTGGCTCCAATTCAAAGGAGAAAGTACTGTTTTCCAAATGCACTTGTCGAGACCTGTTTCAATTAGGTAAACATATGAGCTTTAATAGAACTGCCACTAAATAATGTTGGAAGACTTTGTTTGTTAAAGTCCAGACTAACCTCTTTTTTTAGTTATGTAGGCCTACAGTCCCTGACAAAAGTCTTGTCGCTTATCCATTTTGTAGAAACAAAAGCTTATAACATGACTTTAAATCAATCGATTAGTTTTAGAAATGTCTCATATGAAAGCTAAAACCCTCCCAAATTATGGTCAATATACTAAAATAAATTTGCTTCACTCAAGAAAGATTGATCATTTAATGAACACAGAAATGTCAAATTTTAGCAAGACAAAAATCTTGTGGCCTTGTCATATGATGCACCCAATCCTAGATTACAGCCTCACCTGTGATCAGCTACTGATCAGTCTATCTTGGCACTAAACAAAAGGCAATTATAAGTATAAACAATTATAAACAAAAGGCCAAGGCCCACAGCCTGTTAAAAGGATGGACACTGGAAAAGTGGCAGGAAAAAGGTGGATTTCTCAGATGAATCCTCAGTTGAATTACATCACAGCCGCTGCAAATATTGCAGGAGACCTACTGGAGCCCACATGGATCCAAGATTCACCCAGAAAACAGTTAAGTTTGGTGGTGGAAAAATCATGGTCTGGGGTTCCATCCAGTATGGGGGTGTGTGAGAGATTTGCAGGGTGGAAGGCAAAATCAATAGCCTCAAATATTAAGAAGTATTGGCTCCCTCTTACATTCCCAACCATAAAAGGGGTCGAATTTTGCAGCAGGATGGTGCTCCATCACATACTTCTATCTCTACATCAAAGTTCCTCAAGGTTTCCTCCAGGACTGGCCCAGTCACCAGACATGAACATCACTGGGGTAGAATCAAAGAGGAAGCATGGCAGGCAAAACCAAAGGATCTTGATGAACTCTGGGAGTTCTCTGCTATTCCTGGTGACTTCAACAATTTATATGAATCACTGTGGAACCGCATGGATGCATCCTTCAAGCTCATGGACATACAAGATATTAAATATGGATCTCACTGCACCACTACTTAATTCACTGACGTCATGCAACATATTTTTGTATTTGAATTAAATTATTTGTTCAATTTTCTGTAGGCGACAAGACCTTTGTCTTGCCAAATTCTGACCTTTCTGTGTTCATTAAATGATCAATCTTTCTTCAGTGAAGCAAATTTATTTTAATATATTAAGCATAATTTGGTAGGGTTTTAGCTTCATATGAGACGTTTCTAAAAACCAATCGATTAATTTAAAATCAGGTTATAAGCTTTTGTTTCTACAAAATGGATAAGCGACAAGACTTTTGTCAGGGACTGTATGCCACAAACGTATTTTTTAACAGTAAAAAATAAGAGGCTGTAATGTTGTTTTACCAAAAATGAATTTCAAACATGTAGTCACAGTTTTACTTATTATATATTAATGAGTTCCAAGAGTTTGTCCAGATATTAATAACCAGGATCCCAATTTAGCATGCTAAATCTTCAGTGTATGATGTTGACAAACATGGTTGAACTGGTGCAGAGTGCAGTTGGGGTCAGGTCTGGTCTTTTGTTGTTGATGACCTCTTCTGCCCAGAGCCATGGGCCCTAATTGTAAGGACAGCAGACGGTGTACCCTCCGTCTGACCCTCTCGTTATTACTGTTGTTAGACCACGGAACAGCCCTGCAGTTACACCCACTCCTCCCCCTGGTCCTCACAAGTCGCCTTAGACACACAAATGTAGGGATAAAATAATGCATTTGCCAGTTTTGTAACATGCATTAGAATATAATCATAAAAAATCTACTTTATAAAGAATAATTGGATGGCAAAAAAGGGCATTGTCCAATATTGTATTATTGTTATTGTGCAGATCACAAAATCCCTTTTTCACCTTTTTAAAAAAAATAAATAAATAACAGAATTCTATCTATTATATAAAACCCAGCAACTCCAACCAAAGTTCAGTTAAAGTAAGACAAGTGATGCCATTTATATAAAAGTTGTATGTTTTTTCTGTAGTGGCCTCTGGACAGGAGTGGGGTGGTTTGTCCCATGCAGAGCACAGATCCGGTGGCAGTGAGGGCGCGTCCATAGGGCCGAACACAACACCCTGCTGCCATTCCGCGTCTCCGTTTGATTTGGTTTTGGGCTTCTGCTGCTGTAATGTCGATCCAACTCTACCTATATTTTTATCAAGTGTTCTCTAATAATTACTTAACAATGGTCTGCTCTGAAAAAAGTTTAAGCATAACGCATGTATTAATATTTGTGGGTTAAATCGGGTTATTCCAGTCCCTCCCACTCTGCTCAGTGGAGGTATTGTCTGTAATGGAGGCTTGTTAATTTAGACTATATACGCAAGTGTTTCACAGTGTGGTATGAAAATTGCATGCCGCAGGAGACCAAGAGTTAGTCATGAAATGGTGCTGTGTTTGTTTTGTTTTTTTAAGAATCTGACTTTAGATCTGTTGCTGTTTGTTGCTAATATCGCCACAGTTACTAAACAACACAGTGAAGTGCAAAATATCCAACAAAAAAAAATAAGGCAGATTCCCGGCAGTAGTGGACCTGACTGTGTGGCTTAAATAAAACAGTGTAATGTTACCCACATGTCTGTGTCTCCTCGATCAAACTATAAGTAAGCACGTACTTCTGATCTGCTAATGCCTCTAAAGGGCTTTTAATCCAGTCACATGGACCATATATTGGCTTACACAGCACAGGAACGGCATTCTGGAGCTGCTATTCAAGTAATATTATGATTATGAGAGCAGGAGCTGAGGAATACTAAAGCATGTACTTGATAAAGGTGCTATTACAAGGCCAACAAGTAAAAATGGTTCCCACAAATTCTTTGTAACTTTAGATGTCCACCACCTGGTAGACATGGCAATAATGGAGACAAAGTGTTCCCAAGTATGACACAAAGCATATCTTGCTATTTTTTTTTAATTCTTGCCTTAAAACATTTATTCATACTGTGATCTGGCCACAAATTAACTTGCAACTTGGCCTGGTGGTGTCTCCTGCTTGTCTCTATGAAGATGAGTTAAATTCCATAGCGTAACATTCCAGACAAACCAGTAACATGGAGACATGTGGGTGCTGTGCCTCTAGAAAAGTTACAGAGCACTTTTATGGTGGACAAGGCCAATGTCCATTGAAATGGTGATTATGTGTTCAAATACTAGACTGATAAGCAATTTAAATGATGACGTATTTAACGTTTTGTGTGGCTTTATGTTGAAATGTGTACTAAACTTGCATCAAAAAGTTGTATTTAATCCTAGTAATTGGAGTGTTTTTGAAATTCATGACTTCCACTTGTACGTAACCCAGAAGTCTTGGCCCACACCTGATCCAGTGTCCTGGGACAGGCCGGCGCAGACAGCAGACAGGATGGTCTGTAGCCTGGGGGCTCGTGGTTTGCTAGAGAGAGTCTGAAGAGGCAGTGCGTTCCCCAAAGACCTCCTTTCAAAATCAAATCAGTAATCTGACCCTGAGCAGCAGACGCAGGTAATGACTTTGCTCCTCTCCCCACCATTGATTAGGCCATACCAGTAGTAGTATGTGAGTGGGGTGTGTGTGTGAGTCTAGTGGCGTCTACTTGTCTTGATCAGCTCTCAGTCTGGCATCTGTATGGATCTAATTTCAGCCAGTACATTTTGGTAATGGTGCCGCGTCTGTCTGCAGAAGCCCACGCAGTTTGTGTAACCCACTCTCCAGAGGCTTTTCCAGAGCAAACCTCTCGCTGACCAGTGCTGTGGACTCAGCGATGAGTCCTCCTCAAACAGCTGGCATAGATCATGGTTTGAAGTAGGGCTGCAATGTAAATTATGACTGACTTATCTGGACTATACATACTGAAAAATATGTATAAAAGACTTGACAAAACAAATTATTCAATTAAAATGTCACTTGTTAATATGTTGTTTTTTTTAATCTCCCATGTAGAGTACAAAAGAAATGACCTTTATGACTATGGTTGACTATAGGCCAGTGAAATTTTACACATTTCATATCCAGAAGTAATGATGTGTACCATTACTACATTTACTTCACTTGTACAACATTAGGTAACAGTTTCCCTCCTTAAGCTATGTATCTACTGCTTCACCAACCCATTTTGTCTTTTCATTCATACTTAATATTTTGTTTGGGTTCATTGTGTTGTTTCGACCAAGAAGAAAATCTGGCTGAACTGACAATGTTGTGGTTTTCACTTTAGGTCTGACGTAAGGCAACACTGGTTTTGGCAACATTGTTCCATTAATCCCTTTCTCACTCATGTAGTCTGTGTTTCTTGCCCTAACTTGAACAGGAATGAAAGGAACTTGACACACACTGGTAGCTGCCATATTTGTCCTCTGTCCTTTCTCTCCTCCCTTTTCTGTGTTACACCCCCCCCTGGGACCCTCCCGCCCCCCATAAGTCAAAGTCTAGACTAAGTTTTAATGACTATCACAGCTGGTCACTCGTGCTCGCCCCCGTGTGTGTCTTGTGTGTCTTGTGTGTCTGTGTGTCTTGCCCCTCCCTGCAGTATTGTCCCATGCACAGTTTGGGGCTAGCCCCTCCCACCAACTGTCTGGTTTACAACGACAGCAACAGACCCCGAAACTCTGGCTGTCCCATCACAGCTGCGCCCCTCCCCCACTGTGCCCTAAGTGTACCCCCCCCATTCACACTCCCCTCTGAGCTGAGTCCAATCCCTCCTCATGTTGTCTTAATCTCTACACAAAGGACCAGTGTAAGACCACCAATTATGTGGATACAAGCAGAGGGTTCACTCAAAAACCACCCTTGTCTCCTTCAGTGGATTGTCAAGTGCTGGACAAACTGATGCTGCTCATTTGACTAAAAGCTTGCTGGCCAGGGCCTTGAAGAGTCAGGCCATTTTATTAAGTTGAGTCATATTCACAACATCCAAACAAGTGTTGACCTTTTGAAACTGTATTTGTCTGGAATATTTAGTTTGCTATACGTAATATACTTGTCTGCTTATTTTTGTTTATGGGATGATTTCCCTTCCCCCCTTTTACTTTCATGATTTGATAATGGTGCCCCATCAAGGATTTGCTTAAGGAAATCAATTGAAAATAATCATGTTCATGAGATAATCTTTATTTGCCCCACTATTGGGGAAATTACAATGTTTGCAGCTCAAATTTCAAGAACAACTGAGTAACTATTAAAAACAGACTTTTGCTCAGATTTAACTAGAACATTAAGAAATGCTTTATATAGAGATGCAAAAAGGTGTAAAGATTATAAGCAAGTAGAGTATTAGGGGTGCAGATGTGTGGATATGTGTATGTTTATTAGGCATTCATTCATAAATTGGCAGGTAAAGTGACTTCAGTGTAGGATAACCAGATATTTGACCTGATCACACAAAAGGGAAAGGGTAAAAAAGTTGAAGAAAAAAATGTCCCTGTTGTACAGGAAGGTAGTCTTTAGTGAAACCACAGACCAAACTTTGGTGGACCACAAACCTCTGAGGCCTCCTGAGAGGAACGGAGTGTGATCTGGGCCATGTTTAGTTGTATGTGAGCAGTGTCTGCGCACCATCTGTCTCACCACACACAGCCTATGATATACGGCCTACATTCTGCTCTTATCAGCTCTGTGGAGATGGAGAAGGGCTTTAAAGCACCAGACGAAACCTCTGAAAGTCTGAGGAGGTACACTACGTCCCCCAGACATTTTGGCTGTAACGTGAGTGCAGTGTGCACAACCTTCTCTCAGCAGTTTGTGAAAACATCACTCTTACTTTGGAGATGGATTGATCAAAATGGCTTCTGTCTAGACTCTTCCTCTCAAAGAATTGATTTGTTTGGCTCAGAACCAGTTTACCTCAGTCCTGTTACACCGCACAGGGGGTGGGGGGTAGTGTAAATTACAGAAATGGGGTAAATAAAAAGATGACATCAGTGCAGACTATTAAAGCTGCCACACTGCAGGGCAGGGGGTTGTTTTTCTCTCATTATGGACCTCTGGCTGCTCACCTCTGTGTAATCTGCAGGAAATTCCTCTAAAAGAGCCAAGTGGAGTTTGGACACCCTCCACACAGTTCTGCCGGTATCCTATTGAGGCATGGCCATTTTAATTTTAAAACCACTGAAAATGGGTCCCTCTTTTAACTATAACTAACAGGGCCACATCCACACATGTGTAAATTAATAAAGTCCAAAACCACTCTCCCGTCCCCTGTTGGAAAGACTCATGTGAAAACATTCTCTGTGGTCAACTAGAATTTAGAGTGTGTGATGTAATCGTGGATCCTGTGTGAATTGTTTAGCAGTGTCGTGGCTTTTCGGTAAGTCAAGTATTGCACATTGTGAAAGAACAGTAGGAACTAATTAGGGTGCAAGTAAACACTGTTTTAGACTGAGTACTTAGTTTTCTATTACTAGATAAAATTCACATTTTAACCATATAACATCACCCTGTTACCATTTGGCATTTACAGAATCAACTGTTCGTCTCATTTTGTGAAAGGAAAAATGATTTTCAGTTTGTCAAGCTCAATGGGTAAACATTCACTTCCCAACACTTTTACACACTTTTGGTCTATGGCTTATTTTTGTTAACGAGGTTTAAAAGGCTCCATGGGAAAAGCCTTAGATTAGCATCCCAATCCTCCTGCTTTCCTTTAAGTCTCTGTTCTCACACATTGTTCCTGGTTTTCTTTTTGTGTAAAATCAGGATTGACTTGGTCTGTGCTGCATGCCTCCTCCAGGCGCGTTCTCGCTACATCGGTCTTGTCTTCACAGCGATTAGTCGTGAGAGGTCTCATTTGTTTGGGCGCAGGATCAGCTCGGAGCCTGTCACGCTTCATTCACACTCTGTCATCATCAGCAGCACAGTTTGTCATTGAGCTCTGTTCACTTTCCCATGTGAACCCACTGTTCCGCACCCGGGCAGCCAATGGTACGCAGCGCTGGTGGTGGCCTTTCTGTGCTGGCCTAACTCCAAATGAAAAGCATGTGTGTGATGGTCCAAATTGCATTTGGGAGTAAATTGAATCAGTTTGCTGTTTGTTGTTCCCAGGGTTATACGGCTACATGTAGTGTGGCAGATGATAAATGATTTGAACCATGCATGATCTATAATTTTAAATTTTAGATATATAATTTTTCTGTTTTTAAAATCTGGATTAATATTCTAGACCAGGAGCATTATCATTTGTGTGAAAGAAATATTAAAGTATACACATTATTCAAAAGTGAGATCTCCAGAAAGACAGACTGATGTTCACAGGACATTATTTGATCCTCATACAGAGGACATTACTTGACGGCTCTTCTACTGCCGCATGTTAATTGTGATCATCTTTTAAAGACTCGTTAGTGTTATGCTCTGGTTGCTTTCATAAGTCACTTGCAAAGTGAATAACGTCACCTAAAGCCCATAGTTGCTTTGATCAGCTGCTGTGACTTCAATATGAAAAAAGGAAGATGAATTTATCAAGTTCATTTTCTCAGGGCCTCATTTCACTGTGTCAAATTGTCTGCTATAGTTTTATTACTGAACAGTGGGAGATCTTTGTGGGAGCTTTAATGGGTCCCTGCGCTAGAGTGAGGTGTTCACTACAGCTCCAGTCTCATTAAACAGTGTCGCAGAAGCAGGGCAGGAGCAGGGCAGGAGCAGGGCAGGAGCAGGGCAGGAGCAGGGCAGGAGCAGGGCAGGAGCAGGGCAGGAGCGCGGCAGTGGGACTTAGGTTCTGGTCAGGTTTTGTGTGACTCCCAGCGGGCAGCTCTTCCTCCTCTTCGGTGTGTTTGGGTTCATCTGCAGTGGAGGATCCTGTTTCCTGACTGTCTGGCAGAGCTCTGTGTCTGAGAGTCACACATACCTCTGGAACTGCACAGCATCAGAGTTTGTCATGTCTGGGGATTATTGGGTTGTGTCGCCCCCTATTGGAGGCAGTCAGAATAAGGACTTAACTTAGAGCTCTCTTTTCTCTGTGTTGCAGCCCTGCGTTGTAACTGCACAAACTGTGAGAAGACGGGGTATGAGTGCGAGACCGATGGAGCCTGCATGGCCTCCACGTACTACATCCAGGGCAAAGAGCAGCACGTGCGCATCTGCATCAACCGGGATAACCTGGTGCCCCCTGGACAGCCCTTCTACTGCCTCAGTGCGGAGGGGCTGCTCAATACCCACTGCTGCTACAGCGACTACTGCAACAGCATTGACCTCAAGGTCCCCGGTCAGTCCAAGCACAAGAAAACTCATTCATATATTATGTTGCATGGTTTGGTTTGCAAACTATATACAATAATGGGGTCATGGCAATTCAAAAGTCTATGATCTATGCTGGAAAAATATTATAATATTATTATAATATGTATTTGAATAATACATTTGTGCTTAAAACTGAACCATAGGCATGTAAAATTCCTCTTGCGTATAATTTATTTTAATAAAACAGCCATGGGTTCAGTTTCCCTTTTTTGTAACTGCCTCATTTAAATATTACTTTGGAGTCCTTCTCCAGCATCTTTTTTATTGTACTGACATATTCCTCTTTTCTGTCTGCTTTGGCCTGTAGTTCCTACCAAGGCAGCCTGGTCAGGCAGTGGCAGCAGCTCGTGGGGTCCAGTGGAGCTGGTAGCAGTGATCGCAGGGCCGGTCTTCCTGC
>KN505392.1:17470-38458 GCA_000787155.1 Scartelaos histophorus
AGTGTGCTGCTGATGGTGGGAGTTTTTCTGTTCCAGTATCAGCAGAGGGCATACAGTCACAGGCAGCGCCTGGAGCTGGAGGACCCCTCCTGTGAACACCTGTACCTGGCCAAGGACAAGACGCTGCAGGACCTCATCTATGACATGTCCACCTCCGGCTCCGGCTCAGGTCAGAGCCTGAACAAGTGCGATTGCAAATGCAAAATTTATATTGTAATTGGAGGATTTTGGTTTATAGTGGAGATTATAAACACATCCAAGAGCAGTAAAAGTTTAAAATATGATACAAGAACCATGCATTTCAGTGGTGGAGGTCAGATTATGCTATATTATAATGCATTAAACCTGCTAAGCCTGTTTGGAAATGCCGTTAAATAATTGCAGTGTTGGCAATTTACACTTTTAATTTGATCTTGCAGCCTGAGCAACATACTAAAGCTTATTTGTTGCTGCTGATGGTGTTTAAATGAATTACAGTCCACTGTGGGGGGAGGGGCTCTCCTGGGGACATATTTACATCATGACTCAACTATTTTTATTATCTTGGCAATTTACACTCAATAAAGTTGAGTCTTCATGATGGAAGTATTTATTTTTTTTTTTTACTTTTAGAGAATCAATCAGTTCTGCTTTATTTTTGACTAAAACAAATGCCAATATTAGATTGTAGACTCACACTGGTTGAAAAAACTATTGTTTATAAAACTGACTCGTACATTTCCTACAGCATCATCTGTATTTAATGTTTTTGTGGGTTAAATTAACTAGTATTTGTTTGTCTGCACTGCCCCCTGCAGGCTTACCGCTGTTTGTGCAGCGCACAGTGGCTAGGACAATCGTGCTTCAGGAGATTATCGGAAAGGGGAGGTTTGGAGAGGTGTGGAGGGGGAAGTGGAGAGGAGGAGATGTGGCTGTGAAGATCTTCTCGTCCAGAGAGGAGCGCTCCTGGTTTAGGGAAGCAGAAATCTACCAGACAATCATGCTGCGCCACGAGAACATCCTGGGCTTTATTGCAGCAGACAACAAAGGTAAAGGCATTAAACTGCTCGATTGTTATCACTGTTATCATTCTAAATATTAATGTCTACTTTTACAGACAATGGCACATGGACCCAGCTGTGGCTGGTGTCAGACTATCATGAGCACGGCTCTCTCTTCGATTATCTGAACCGTTACTCTGTCACTATAGAGGGCATGATTAAGCTGGCTCTTTCTGCTGCCAGCGGCCTGGCACATCTTCACATGGAAATCCTTGGCACTCAGGGTGAGACGGGCTTTTGTCTTAAATAGGCTAATTTAACCAGTCTCACTCTACGAGCACACAACTTATTTATCTGTTAATGTCACTGTGCTGTGCAGGTAAGCCTGGCATCGCTCACAGGGACCTCAAGTCTAAAAATATCCTGGTGAAAAAGAATGGCATGTGTGCCATAGCTGACCTTGGTTTGGCAGTTCGTCACGAGTCCATCACAGACACGATCGATATAGCTCCAAACCAGCGTGTGGGGACCAAGAGGTGAGGTTCCCCCAACCTCCACCCACATATCACCTATCCATGCATGGTGCTTCACTGTGTATGTGTAAAGAGTCCTATATAACCACATGCACCAATCATCTCTTCCTTTAGGTATATGGCTCCAGAGGTGCTAGATGAAACCATAAACATGAAACACTTTGATTCTTTCAAATGCGCGGACATCTATGCACTGGGTTTGGTCTACTGGGAGATCGCTCGGCGCTGCAATGCTGGAGGTATTCACGAAGAGTACCAGCTTCCATACTATGACCTGGTGCCCTCAGACCCGTCCATAGAGGAGATGAGGAAAGTGGTGTGTGACCAGAAACTCAGGCCAAATGTGCCCAACTGGTGGCAGAGCTATGAGGTCAGTTGGACTTCTGTAGTCTTTTTACTTCAGTGTAAGTGACCGCGCTGTGTTATATTAAAATGTCCCTAATTTGCTTCATTTCTCATTTTAGTCACTTCGTGTTATGGGCAAGATCATGAGGGAGTGCTGGTATGCCAACGGAGCGGCGCGTCTCACTGCTCTGCGCATTAAGAAAACTCTGTCCCAGCTCAGCATAGAGGAGGATGTGAAGATGTGAACTGTACAAGGAGCTCTGGAGACACTCAACTTTCTCATATGAAAACAATACACTACTAAAGACAGACTCTACATGACAAAAACCTGCCAGTTTAACTACAGCCACACACCGAGTTGTGACAAGGCCTACCTCACCTTTTTAGCCAAAACTACTGACAGTCATCTCCTACTCGGGACATCCTGTTTGTTTGTATCGCCCCTTCTCCATAGGCTACTACAGCATCACAACTGTTTAATATTGTTTTTAATTATATCATGGCATAAGTTTTATTACTGTACAGTGATTGGACTTTTGTTTTTTGTTTTTTTTTACCTCTCAGAAAGCATCCCACAATCATTTTTTGGAGGGGGGGAGGAATTAAGTTGAGTTTTATTGCATTTTGTGGCTGTGAGTGTGTGGGTGGGAGGGGGTTGGATGCACTGTTGGCGTGTAGTTGTCTGTTTTAAACGGTGTGGGGACTCCTAGCATGTTTCCTGGAATAGGCTGTAGTTCTATAGACAGATTCCTCTACTCTTACTTAAGCATGAGCCGCCCGATTGTGCTTCTTTGAAAAAAACCCTACAAACACTGAATAGTTGCACTCTATTGTAGCTTCCTTGTTGATATGTGAGATTTCTTATGTCAGGTATCACGACCATGGATGTGCTCCTGGTGTTTAGTCCAAAATGTGGCAGGGATATTTACGGGATGGTTGAGTTTTATTTATTTGTTGATATATTTCTGTCTTTTGATGAACACTGTGAGAGAAGATGCCCAAGTTCTGATTATAAATTGTACTTTTTGTAGTTTTTTTCATCCCTTCTGTTTTGCAATAGTTTGACAGGTTTCAAATGTGCAAATTCTCCCAATGGTAACAAGCTGTTGTGCGCAATGAAGAGGAGTAAAAAATGGTTTTAAATGTTTTTGTTAAATACGCTCTACTGACAAGATTGTTACAACTTCCATTTTACATTTTTGTGTCACAAGTGAAAGGATTACACTTTAATTGGCCTTAATAAAGCATTAACACTACCATAATTGACACAGTTTTGAGCCTAAGCCTGAATTCAGTCTATGTTCATGCTTTATTAAATCTATTTTTTTAAGTTCAGACATAAGAGGTTCCCAGCTAATGTGTGGAAAACATTGTTGCTTGAACGGTACTCTCAGAAATGATTTTTATCTGTGAAAATCTGCTGGATTATTGTAATTGTACTCATTAGGAGATACAGTGGTACTACTGACATGCCCACATAAATGTCCATGTGATTTTTTTTTTATCTGTTTTGAGTCCTTTTTATCATCTGTAAATGTCTTCTGTATAAACATCTCATTGACACTGGAATATTTGGGATGAAGTTGTGAATCCTGACACTGCCCATTTGTATTTGACTATATTTAATCAAGGCTACTGGATATTTGTAGCTTCAGATACTGTACAATCAATCTGCATGTTTTTATTTTATCATATTTGCAGATGAGATTACAAAAGACATTATTGGGCTATGTACTGTTACATTTTTTTTTTTCTGTTCGCTGTGTAATAAGTACCCGTTTATTGTCTCAAAACACTGGCTCATTGAACTCATCAGCTCCATTTAATAATTTTAATTCTACCATTGTCTTCAGTTGTTGACATGGTAGCCCAGAGATAATGCTGTAATGAGGACTTGCTGAAAATAGTGGTGTAAAATGGGAGACTGCAGATATGTAACCAAAATCGTCAAACACGTGTCTCCATATTTACTTTGGCATAAAACCATCCTGCATCTAGTTTATAGGTAAAGGTTTCAAAATCACTGGTAGTTTGTACATAGATATACAATAAATCATTTTTTCCTAACATGTTTTCATGTGTTTATTGATGGATCCTGTTAAAGTAAGCAGTGGTAATGATGCTGTTTGAGGAAGAACATCTGGCTTAAACTAGATAGTTTAAAGTGAAAAAAGTTGTGAAGTAATACAAATTGTACTTTTAAACAAATTATCAGATCATGTACAATCTATAAATGATGTATCGTTTTGCTATTGGTCCAGCAGATGTAATATAGTTTGTTAAAAGTTTAATGTAGTTTAATGTAGTTTGTTGAAAAGCATAGTCAGACATTCAGACACTACAGGGTTCAGATCAGCTGCCAAATAAAGATATTTACACAAATGAGTATAGTAACTTATTTAAAATGCATTTTATTTTCCTTTACAAGAAACAAAAGCAGACAAAGAAATAAGATGGCAGGGAGGAGAGTGGAAAGCTGTATATAAAGAGATGCACCCTCTGGCGTTCTCCAAAAATATGTACAATTCAAAATAATATCCATACAAAACATGCCACATACAATAAAAATGAACATTATATGTATTCATATTCCCTAAAAGTATCTCTGCTGTACAGATGCAATATCTTTTTAAAAAGTATGTGAGGTTAAAAAATTAAATTTGAGCAAAACTTTATTAAATTATAAGATATGCAGAGAACTTAAATTAAGATTTAGCAACCTTTAAAAATTCAGGTTAAAATCCAGTGAGTCGGATAATGTCTCATGGTCTTCCCTTGAAATAGAAACATACCAAAAATATATATATATATTTCACTGCTTTGTATACTACCACTTCAGAGAAGTTCTCCAATATAGTCTGAGAGTGCAATTCATAACCAGGTTAAGTATGGAGTTAACTGAGTCATTACATCATACAACATACAGGAAGCCAGGTTCACAAGGTTTACCAGCACATTCACTTCTATAGGGAAAATATAGATTCAAACCAAAAGCACTACGAAGTATAGGGAGTCCAGGGTTTTCCATTCAAGAATACATGATTTTGATTGCGACCAATAAAGGGACAGGTTCTGATAATCAACAAGCAGTAGTATAAATAAAACACAAACAATATTACATAAATAGAGATGCTATGCACCAAAGTACGGCTGTAAGAAAGAAGTGAATTGTGTGTAATAAACGCTCCTCGTATTGCCCTCAGCCGCGTCTGGACTGATTCAAGAGAACATATTTTAACAAACCTATCTGAGGGCTTTTAGCAAAAACACTAATAGAAAACAGGTCAATGCAAAAACACTCTGATTCATATACATAAAGATATTAGTTTGCCATTTACACATATTTATATTTATATACAGCTTCAACTTTGTTAAAATGATATCCAGTGGTTGTTTCTTCCGATGTCATCTACTCTTGACTTTTTGATTACAAAGGGGCTGGATAGAGTTGCTACCCCCGATGCATATACCATATATACAGTTTGTACAATTTGCATTTAATAATAGTGAGGTTTCAGGTTAGGGGAAGAGGGAGAAAAGTAGTTCGGATACTGGAGTTAAGTAAAGCTCCCTTTAAAGACATTTCATTCATTTTTACATAGAGGTGAAACAAATGCCCTTTTTTCAATAAGTCTTTCCCTGCCATCTGCCCAGCCTCATGGGACAGTTCCAGCAGAAGAAAAACTTGCTCCAGGGGTGTGTAAAGACAGCAGGCTGCGCTCTGACAGAGAAAGACCTACTACAGTAAAGTTATCAACAGTCCACTAAATATTACAGAGGAAGAGACATGATTCAAAGTGTTAGCAGTGGGATATAAAGTAGTCATTGGTCCACTGCGCTGGAGGCAGCAGTGGAGCTTGAACGTGTGAAGCAAAAGCAATTGTGCATTTGGAGATGAGACTAGTCTTAGAAGTGAGATCTGAGAGCCGCTCGCTCAGTATGTACAACTACAAGATACTACACGGTGGTTATTGTGCTTTCACACAGCTAAGAGCACGGCTAAAAATGCTTAAAGAAAAACAGAAATGTCTATGATTTGGAGGCATACATGACACCTGCTAAGCTGATTGTGATTTTCTTTTTTTATCAAAACGGTCATATATTTCTTCTGTATAAATAATTCATGAATAATAATTATGTTGGCTCATTATTGTAAATCGTCATCAGCATAGAGTAGACAGAGCAAACCTGCTGCTTAAGTTTCCCTGCTTGTCCGAGAAGGCTAAGCCCATAAAAACACCCCCCCCCTCCACAGTAGCAGTTAACAGTTATTATTCAAAGCAGCCACTTCCCGTTAAATCAATGAGGTAGACAGGGTCACACTAACCCACCTTAGGGACTCCACACAGTCAGAACAACTTGAGCCATAGAACTAAACTACATCTCCAATTTAGTAATCATCTTTTTCCATCAATCATTTGCAGCTCAAATGCAGAGCCACGTCCTGATTGTCTAGCGAGCCAATAATATCCATGTTGTCTTCATTGATGAGTTGATGGGAAAGTGCCTTTCAAGGAGGTGAGGATAAAGTGTAAAAGAGCAGGAAATAGGTCCGTCTCAAAACATAAAAATGTATCAAGTTCTTTCTCAGTATTTGAACATGGCTTTTTGTCGCAGCTCCAGCTGAGCTCTGTAGTATGAGGGTTGATATCAGACGGTCAGGATCATTTGGTTGATGTTGAGGATTGTTGTAAGCTTATTGAGAACAGTCGAGGAGGAGAGAGTTGTTGGCTGACATGCCTCTTGTTGTGAGGGTTTGTTGCTTTATTGATTAATGCTCTTCATACCTTTGGCTACAGGGGTCACTGCTTTAGTCTTTCACTGGTGGAGGCCACTTCACCTCCACATCTTTCAGCTTATGCACTGGCTAAGATGGACACAAAGGCTTTGGCGCACATGGTTCTGGCACCTTTGGAGGGGAATACTTCTAGTTCATCCACTTTCTGCAATTCCAAGCTCCACAATGACAAGGGATTTTGTGCTGATCATCCTCAAAATCAAACTGATAATCATACGTCAGCTGTAGTAAAAAGAACACAAACACATTCATATTAAAGTTAAGTTGTTTAACTTAATAAAATCATGTCAAAAAGCAGGATCACAAACCTCTTCTCCCTTTGGAATCTTTCGGCTGGAAATGATGATGATCTTGTCTTCCTTGTCAAACGTTACCACCTCCGCCACACAGTTGGGGGCGCAGGAGTGATTGACATAGCTGAACAAGAAACAAGGGCATTATATTAAACAGTTTAGAATTTTTAATCGCTAATGATCTAATGATAATGATACTGAACTTACCGAGCTGGGCCACCCGTCAGAGTGGCATCGATGACCTGTTCATTGTTGATGCGGAACATGTAAATGCCACGATTCTGAGACACAAAATAATTGATTTAATTAAGGACTTCCAGCACACACACAATGCTACAATATTTTGTGGTTCACCCAGAGCCTGTGATAACATAAATAGTAGAGCTTGTTTTACCTGAGACTCGTATATCTTTTCTCTCCGATTGGCCACCTCATTGCGTATAACCGTGCCAATGTATTCAATGACCATGGTGTGCTTTTCCAAATCCTTGGCAGCGTACAATCCCAAGCCCTGGATTCGGGACCGGGCCAGGTAAACGTTGTTCTTCCACTCTGTCTTCAGGCGGCGGTACTGGGACGATTTAGAATGAACAAACTGTTTGCTGTATGGTGTGTTGAGTTCCCCAGTGAAAGTGCTCTGGTAGGCTTTTGAAACACTGGTGCTATTCAGTGTGTGGGGCCTTACAAAAGAACAGAACAGTAAAGTTAAATATTTTCTCATGATGCAAAATGAACTCATTATATCAGATACAGAGCCGTTTCACTGCTGTATACCTCTTGCACTGGGCAGTGACTTTGGGCTCAGAGCGGGCACAGCCACTGGGATTGATCATGAGAGGGAGCTCCATGAGAGGGTGACGTCCATAACGGAACTGGTAACTTTGGCAACTCTCCACTCCAGGCAACTACAAAACAATGTCATTCAAATATTAAGTATGGACCAAGAGCTGGAACACTACTTTCTGGATGGAGGTAAGAGCCCCTTTTTTTCTTACCGATTCAGTGATGCGCATCACAGCATTGATGGTGAGTCCGTACATTTCTTCTCCTTTGATGTGTTCTGTGAACAGCTTCAGCATAGAAGACTCCTCTCGAAGTTTGGCCACCTCCTGAACCACTCTGCTCCAAATTCCTATCACCAGCAATGGACAATCAGTCACTGGCTGATGCAATGTTAGCATTTAACATTGACCAAACAAAGTCTTACCCTCTGGAGAGCTGTCACGGTAATGCAGATCCTCCATGCCGTGCTCCAAAACTCGCACCTCGAAAAGAGGCCGGCCATTGTCCTCGTTGATCCGACAGCGATATCTGCAGCGTTTGTTAGGCACACGTGTGCTCCAGTAGATGCGCGTAGCCTCGTAACCCACAGGGAAAATGGCAGTGGGAGAGTGGAAAAGGGGCATCTGTGAGGGAAGCAGCTGACCAACAGCATGGAAGATCAGACCCCCGACTCTGAACAAATGGATTCGATCTCCTCGCTGCAGGATACTGGCAATCTGCTTCACTTCATCACGCTCAATGTAAACCCTCCTCAACACAGCAAACGTGCTGAGCTCGTCCTCACTGGGGCCCTTCAGCTTGTGCTGTGTGCACAACATGGTCTTATCCTTGAAGAACATGCAGCGTGCTCGGATCGCACAGGCAAAATGATAAACATTAGGGCAGCGCAGTCTGTTGCAGCTATTAGTGGCCCCAGTTTTCTGGCAGTAGGCACAGAGGGTACGCAGACCTCGGCGCAGGGCTACCTCCACATTGATGAGTGCTCCTCCTTGTGTCTCATACACCTCAGTAGACCACAGAGCACAGTTCAGATGTACCCACAAATCCACATCGATGTTAAGCAGGCGCCCCGGCCCATCTGTGGCCCCGTCACCTTCATCATGACAAAAGCAACATTTGCGTTTGTCGCGAGGGAGTTTCTCCGGTCGAAAAGTGATGCGCAGTCGCTCCATCAGCTCTGAAACTTCACGGCTGCTCTCCTTTTTGGAGCCACCCTTACGGATTGTGATGACAAACTGAAGACGCTTCCATCTAATCCCTTTCCATTTCTTCACTTTTGGTTGGACTACTTCCGGTTCAGGAGAGAGCGGTCTGCGTTGTTTCATGGATTTTGGAGAAGATTCCAAGACATTGAGAACATCTTTTTCAGGCTCAGCTGAGTCAGTGCTCATATCCTCCTCCTTAGAATAAACCATAATCTTTAGTGAGTCTTCAGCAGATGCGCCACCAAGTGTGACAGAATCTGAAAGTGCTTCAGTTTCTGATTCAAAGGCTTTGGGTTGTGAAGCTCCATCTTCTTGCTCAGTCTTAGTCTCAACCTTCACTTCTTTTTGCAAAGAGGGAGAGGAAGGAGGAGAGGTTTTAGATGGAACTATTTCACAAACTGCTTCTGGGGCAGAAGGTTCTTGGTCGTCTGGAAGAGGAGGTGATGGAGGTGGAGATTCCTCGACTGGAATAACAGGAAGGTGCCTAACATCCAAATCATTCACGTTTGTGGTGTAATAGTGTAGTGCTGGCTTATCCTCATTTTCTGCAAAGTCCTACAGAACAAAGCACAATCAAAGAGATTCTAAATGAAAAATTCTTTACAATACAAGTATGGGAAATGCACCATGTCATCATGCTCATTTAAAAAGTTGTATATTCAATTATCAAAAACATGAACATTTACAAATTAAAACAGATACAGAAATCTAATGGTACCTGTTTGATGAGTGAAAGTATATCCACGTGTTTCTTGAGTGTACAGCCGGGGAGTGACACATCAAACTGTCTGAGCCATTCATCTGGATTAGGAGTGGCATTGTTCTTTACACAGAGAGCACCAGGGAAACCTGCAGAAATATGTGGACCCATTTCAGTCAAGATCATTATATTCCCAACATAAATCATAAGTCAACCTTGAATCTTGAATGTCTATTACCTGGCTGTCCTTGTGTCTTACTGGACCCATCAAAATCCAGGTTTTGAGGAGGAACAGTCACCTCATAAGAACCCGGCATCCGGATGTTTAGGAGCTGAGCCATGGCCATCATCACATGGTTGAGTTTCTGAGGAAAAAGATTATTTACATTTTAAACAAAGCATTTCAGAATTAAATGTTTGTCTTTTCTGGTTAGCTACCTTTGCAGCTGAAGAGGACAGTGTGAAGGTGACAGACACTTCATTACTTTTTGGTCTGTTGAGATGGTTTGATGTAGAAAGCACCTTGTCATCGGTAAGTGGTTTATTTTCTTGAAATTCTTTAAGAGATGTGTATGTTAATCAAAAAATATATATAATTTGAAAGATACTATAAGTTAACACATACCTGGTATAGGTGTACGGGGAATGAGAGGAATAATGGGAGATATAGCCCTTTCAGTCTCTTCCTCCTTGGGCTCTTTGAGCTGAGGGAATCGCGTTGTTCCTTCTCCTACATTACTCTCTGGGGATGACGCTGGAATAATGCTTTCTGGTGCATCTTCATCATCACTTTCCATTCTGTTAAACATTTTCCATTTGACTAAATGTTGGAAAAAATCCACAACCTTGATTTCAAGTATTGGGTTTTACCTGATGTCTTCATTCTGGTTGTGTGGTGGAGTAGGAAGAGCTGCCAGAATGTCAACACTCTTAACTGCTTCAGACGTGGTGTCTATAAAGAACACAGACTTTAACATCCACACACATCATATTCACAGTTACAATTAGATGTATTTACCCATTGGCTCTACAGCAGCATCTGCCTCTTTACACTTTGAAAGCTCCTCCCCAGTGGTCATCCCATTTGGCAGCTTGTGCTGTACTGAAGGAGGCGGTGTGGGAGGCAGAGATGATGGAGGTGTAGGAGGGTTGCTAAGGTTACTCTGACAATACAAGTGCACAAAAACACAGCTGAAAATCCTGTATCATGAGTATTTAAAGGAAAAGGGGTTAGAAATTCATGGTACTACCTTTGTAAGTAGCTGAGAATAGTAGTCCGGGACATTGTCCAGCACTGCATTTCCAAATGATCCTTTCAGCTGGGCTTTACCATTGGGTAGACTGCTCCCAAAAGGAGCAAAAAGATCTAGGCTTGTGGTTATGGATGGCTCCATCAGAGGCAACAGAGACAAGCCCTGAAATGTCAACAATAACATTAATAGAAGACAGATCTTATGCGCATGTCAATTAAACAATGGTATGTGGTGTGGTATGGTATAATTAGTACCTGTTTGAGTTGTTTCATGAGAGATTCTGGGCTTTTCCCTAGTTCCTCCTTCTTTGTCTTTTTTCTTGCATTAGGTCCACTGGTTACCTTATTTGTACGTTTGGGCTTTGGCAAAGGGGGTCTTTTAGTAAGAGATTGCAAATCCTCCATATTTTGAGGTGTCCCTTGAAGCTTTTGTTCCAGCATAGCCAGTTTATTGTTTATGTGCCCATTAATTTCATTGTGGATGCCATCAGGTGTCCGTTGAGCTCCAAGCTGAAGATTCTTAGTCCTAAGTAGTTTTTGAAGCAGTTGCTGTCCAGTCTCAGGCCTGTTGTCTTGAAGTCTAGGATCCATATTGTCAGGGGTAGAATAGTTATCCTCTTGTTTCATGGCTCCATGTTGAGGGTCTGGCTGCACATTACACAGCACTTCCCTCGGCTCCTGCTTTATGTTATGAAGTGTTTTCTCACACATTCCTCCTGTTCCTTGTTGGAGATGAGCAGAGGGGCTCTCCTGATGATGATGGTGTTGTTGAGGGATATTCACATATTTCTGTGGGCCATTGGGAATATAGGCAGCGGTTTGGGAGCTTTCACTGCCTGATGCCTGGGTCTCAACCTTTAATCCAGGACAATCTAGTTGACTCTTTTCTCCAGGAGATCTGAGTGGGGAAGCTTTAACATGATATGGACTGCCCATTCCAGCCTGACTGTCAGTTCTTGGTGAGGACACATTTGATGCATGAGGTGAAGCTGAATGTGCTGGGCTCATGCCAAACGAAGCTCGGGGTGAATAGGCATGAGAAGGTGACCCTTGAACCCGGCCGGTTGCTGTAGCCAGTATGACTTGTTGGTTTGGAGTAGGAGGGCGAATGCCCATGAGAAGATGGCGTTGTTGATCCACTTGTGGAGATGCTGGTCTTACTATGCGACTCGGATCCATTGGGGTACACGGCATTGATACTTGCCCCCTCATCATCTGCTGATGCATCATCTCCCCAACCTGAGGAGGCTGTGGGCCATGGGGAATTAAGCCCTGCTGCATTTGTGGAGTGACTGCAGTTTGAGTTCCTAGGGGCTGCCTCATCTGTGGGACCTGGCCTGGGGGCATATGGGGCATGTGGGGCCTTAAGGGCCCTTGTTGGCTTGAGTTAACTGCCATTCGCATCATCTGACCCTGCTGCAAGTGCCTCTGAGCTATCATGGCCTGTATGTGTTGTATTTGTTGGTTGGGAGGGAGGTTGCGCAGCTGTGGATTCTGGGCAACAATTGCCTGGATGTTTATCTGCTGACGAATATGTGGACCTTGAAAGCCAGGTCTTGGTGGCATCATACCTTGCTGCGGTCCCCTTATTATGCTCATCATGGCCTGCTGTTTCTGAGCTAACAAAGCTTGGTGCTGTGGGTTTAGACCAACAGCTGCCTGCTGACCAAGTGAAGTCTGAATAAAGCTCTGCTGTGGGATGTTTTGGTCCTGTGAATGCTGAGGCACATTTTGATGCTGCTGTTGAACACACAGATTTGCCTGTGGCCCATCCTGTTTCACTGCAGCACTTTCAGGCTTCTCTGCCATGGTCGATACTTGTTGCTGGAGAGTAGGCTGCTGTTGATGATTTGCCAATTGATGATTTTCATTTGCAATTTGCCGTTCTGCAGATTGGTTTGCCTGTAGTGAACTATTGACTTGGTTTTGATTTTGTAGATTTTTTGGACTTCCCAAATCACTCTGATCATCTGCTGAGACACTGATTTGAGATGATGGATTTGGTGTAGCGGGACCACTCTGCTGAGGAGGAGATTTGGAGTTTTCTAAACCAGACTGTGATTGAGGTGTGGCTCTTCCCGCTGAAGGAGAGGCGTCCATTTTTGGAGTGGAGGGCTGAGATGTTGCTCCTTGTTCTGGGCCTGGCTGACTGGAGAGTTGGGCTGTTTTTTGTTGAGCAGTTTGCTGCTGCTGAGAGACCACCATGTGTTGAGACAGACTGTTGTGCTGTTGTGGAGTTTGAGGACTCCTAAAACGGGGATCACTTGGTTCCTGCTGTCCCATCACTATCTGTTGTCTTTGCTGTTGTGCACCTGGTTGATTAGTCATTATTACAGACTGAGTGTGTCCTCCTAACGAGGCTTGTGAAGTCTGGGAGATAGGTTGACCACCGCCCATTTGATGATTGGCCTGATTCACCACAATTTGTTGTGGGTTTGGTTGTTGCTGGGCAATGTGTGGGTTTCCCATCATCCCCAGTTGTGTCTGGGGTGGTATGCCAGCCTGAGCAGAGTGCGCCAACATCATCTGCTGTTGCTGCTGAAGTTTTGCCATCTGCATTCTGTGCTGAAGTTGTCTTTCTTGGATCATTCTTGGGTCTGTCCCTTGCATTCCTGGTCCCATAGGAAAAAATCCAGGGGCACCAGATGGTCCTGTGGGCCTAGCTCCACCAGGAAGTTGAGGCGGTGGGGGTCCTCCCATGAAGGGCTGCCCCTGCGGTATCCGGATAGGCATGCCACCATGTTGCCCCATCATATGTCCACCCTGTTGACCCATAATCATTTGACCAGGCATTGTGGGAAACATATGGGGTGGAGGTCCCTGTGGAGGGTGACCTGGTGGAGGATGTGCAGGTGCAAGAAGTCCTGAACCTTGCTGATGCTGCTGCTGTTTGCTTCTATATTCAGCAATAAGATTTGTATGTTCCTTCTGCTGTTTCCGTACCTGTAAAAGTAAATATAATGAATAATAAATCCAGAGTGAATTAGTAAGTACACACAAAGTGATTTAGTTATTGTCAAATGTGCACACCTGGTCAAGCTGTTTCTGAATTTTACTTTGTTCCTCTGTGACCAACTTCAACTTTTCTGCATCTGCTTCAGCAAATTCCCTGCCAGCCTTTTTTGCTGTACGCTGTTTTGCACAGAGCGCCTTTCGAGATTTGCGGTGGACCCCAATCTGCTCCTCCAAAAATTTCAACTGCATTTGTAGTAACTGCTGTGTGTGCAGTAGCCATTCCTCATATTGATGTTGTTCTGCATCATCTACCAAAGTGGTGGCAAATTAGTTATAAAAAACAAAGAACTGAAACCAATGAATTAATCTACATACTGATAATTCCTTGGACAAATTGTGGAGGGTTAGGCCTTGACTGAGTTGAGTCACTTGGTTCCCCATCCTAAAAATTAATAATAAACATTTGATACTGATGACTATAATCAATATACATTTTTGGTTGGAACTGGCTAACCTTTAGTGGTCCTGAAGTAATATGTGCTGGATCTGTGCCGGGAGTAGAAGCTAGTCTTTGCGCAAGCAAAGAAACTTGTTGCCTGAAATAAAATATTTTTTTTACTTTAATTTACTTTAATTTAATTTTTTTGTTTTTGAGAAGACACACAAACACAAAATACCTGTTAATCCCAGGGGGAACAACCATTGGGTCTGTGAGAACCCTCTTGATTCCTTGAAGAGCCACCATCTTTGCCTTAGCAATAGGATCCATGATGTCATCTGTTACAAATTTGTCCAAATCTGTAAAACAAAATGCTGAAATTAGAATAGAGGAAACACAGTTGGCAAGTGAAAACAAAACAAAACAAAACTTATTCCTTGCCTTTATCTGGAAAGAGATTGTTGGTCAGAGGGGGGCGTTTCACTCCTGACTGTGAAGGTATTGCTCCAGGCTGCCCCATCCGCATCATTGCTTGCTGCTGGGAGATATTTATATGATGTTGATTTGCCATTCCAGGACCCATGGGCCTTTGCTGCATAAGATTTGGAACTCGTTGAACTAATCCCTGTTGAGTGATCATCCCTTGAGCAGGTGAACGGTGATGTGGCAACATCATCTGAGTGGACATCTGTGGGTTTGGTTGACCCTGCAAACTGTATGGAGGTCCCCCCTGATGGAGGCTGCCAAGCTGCTGTTGCTGCTGTTGCTTTTGTTGTTCTTTTTTCTCATGCTCCAAAAGATCTTGTATTAATAATGGCAGCTCACCATCTAAAGAACTCTCAACCTTTGCCAAATCCACAGCAGGAGACTGTCCACCTACATCGGGCAGTCCCAATGGATCATCAGAAATATCTGTATGTGGAGCCTCTGAGGAGAATGTCAGATGGTCACTCTGGCCTGGGAGGGGGTATGAAAGGCCCCCTAATCGAACAGAGCTTAGGGGGGTTTGCTGGCTTTCTGAGTGGGACTTGGTAGCAATAAGTAGATCGCCCATTTCTGTTTTTACAGTAGCCTGGCCAGAGAGCTGCTGCTGAGTGTCCAGACCTCCATCTTCAACTTTCACTTGAGTTGCACCTGTGTTTGGAGCAGACAATGATGTCTGGCTAGTGCTGCCCTCAGTCTTTGAAGAGGTCTTTGACCTGTGTGACTTGTCTTCTACTTTTACACGCACAGGCCCAGACGAAGGTGTCTCACTTTCAGCTTCAACCAGTCGCAGCTGGTCAGAGAAAACATCCTTTGGGTCTCCTTGGTCTAATTCTGGATCTGTGTAAGCCAAAAGATCAAATTCATCACTGTTTAGCAAGTCATCAAGATGTGGATCATTGGCTTCAAGGTTATCCAGATTGCCCAAAGCATCATCCCCTTTGTCGGGATCCAGGTCCAGAGCGAGATCATCTTCATCTTCAACCCCAGCATCTCCTCCAGTATCTCCAAGCCCCTCCAGGTCTTCCTCTGGTAGATCCTCACTGTGGTCATTGGTAGACTGAGTGACTAAACTTTGCTGGGGAAGGGGATTCACAGGTGAAGAACCCGTATCATGAGTATTTAAAGGACCCACTGAACTTGCCATTTGTTGAGGCATTAAAACAGATAATCCACCTTGCTGTAAACCTAATTGGGATTTCTCTGATGGAACAGTACTGTTTTGAGCTATGGGATGCTGTTGCACGTATGGTGAAATCATCTCCTGGTGGGGAACAAAAAGACGTGGTCTAGGCTGCGGTCCACGTGGAATAAAATGGGGCCTCATGGGCAGCCTTTGAGAATTGTGTCTTAGTTCAATAAACTGTGGTGGAGGCCCATGACTCAGAGTCTGCATGCTTTCTCCTTGCATTGTATTGAGGGGGTTGTTGATATCCTGCATGTTAACTGCCTGGTTGACATTATGTCTTATGCTCATTGTTTCCATGCCTGGTTGCAAAACCCTCTGTGGAGCTGGACCCTGAGTTTGCCACTGAGGAGGCATAGGTGGACGAGCAAAGATCCCTGGAGATTTAGTAGGTCCAGACAGCCTGGAATAGTACAAACAATTAGTCATTACAATTACCATGAGGTAATACAGCATAGGTTACTGCAATGGTAAAAATGACATTTTTGAGTTGCATAATGATTTGATTGTCTTAATAAACAAGATCATCAGCGCATCTGGGAGAATGGCAGGGAACCCTTCAATATTTTGCACATGTCATTAAAACCAACAGTATCGGCACCTGAATGGTGCTTTTTCAGCACACACTTTGATAGTAGTCATTATACAACCTGACAAGAGAATCAAAATGTTCATGCATTTCATTAAATGCTATTTAAATTTTACTCATTAATTTGTGTTAAGGGTGCCTTGAAACAATTTATTATGCTCTCCTGTCAAATAAATATAGTACTATCAGTACTAACTCCAGGATCTGGTAATGAATCATATTATCTCTATTGCAATGAGGCACTAACCGTACTGCGCAGGGATCCATGACTGGTAAGTTTCCCATTTGTTGAGGACCACTGGGAGTAACACTGGGAGTCTTGGAAACTTGTGTCACAACAGCAGCAGTCACAGTGCTGACACGATCCTGAAAGTAACAAATCAAGTATATTAGTATATATCTATTCATGTGTTAAAAATAATAGCAGTGTTTTTAAAACGTGGGTAAAGCTCAAAAAATCCTTATATTTTTTATTTCCATTCATTGGGAACACTGCACATTATTTTTTTTTTTTTTATATCAAGACATGAAGTGAAAGGTATCAGTATTTTAATTACTTTACAGAAAATTAAGGAAAAAAATATATTAGGCTGTTAAAAAAATAGCAGTGTCTGCATTTTTCATTACAAACTCAAATATTTGCTCAAACTGAAAAAAAAAACATTAAGATTTAGCATTCCTGTAAATCACTAAACTAATATTTAGTTATACAACCATGGTTTTTAAGAACTGCTTTACATCTGGGCTGCATGGAGTCAACCAACTTCTGGCACCACCATGCTTCACAGTCTTCACAGTGTACTGTAGCTTGAATTCAGTGTTTGGGTCGTCTGACAAACTGTCTGTGTCCCTTGGACCCAAAAAGAACAATCTTACTTTCATCAGTCCACAAAATATTTCTCCATTTCTCTTTAGGTCAGTCGATATGTTCTTTGACAGATTGTATCCTCTTCAGCAAGTTTTTTTTTTTTTTTTTTAAAAAAGTGTGACTTTGCAGGGGCTTATTATTATCTTCTTGCCGAGATTAGCCTCACACAAGCATCTTCTAACTGTCAGTCCTCACAGGCAACTTCACACCATCTATGATCTCCCTGGAGCTGATCATTGGCTGAGCCTTTGCTATTCTGGCTATTGTTTGATCCATTTGAATGGTAGTCTTCTGTCTTCTTCCACGTCTTTCTGGTTTAGATTTCCATTTTCAACCACTGGAAATAATTTTAGCTGAGCAGCCTTTAATTTTCTGCACTTCTTTATGTTTTTAATCTTTAATCAACTTCCAACACACTGTTCTTCTGAACAATGTTTGGCACGACTCATCTGTCTCAGGTTTTCAGAGAGAATTGCATGTACAACACGTGCTGGCTTCATCCTTAAATAAGCATTCATGTCATCAATGTTGGATCTGTTGGCTTCTCTGACTCTTCTACACCTACTGGTAAATTATTTATACCAAAACCAGTGATTGATCTGGTTAGTCATGTTGGACTGTTATTATTCTGAACACAACTGTAGATCGAAGTATTCATATTTTTTGTAAGAGTATTTTACATACCTGTGGATATGGGGGTGGTGCTCTGGTGACCCGTTCCTGCTGGAAAGCAGGTGACTCGCCTCCAGACCAACCAGGTGATGTACTGCCAGAAGCAGCAGCAGCAGCCTCTTTTTTCTGAATCTGTTGTCGAATTAGAAACTCACGTAGTTTCTGACGCTAAAAGGGGGAAAGCACACTTGACACTTAGTAGTAGAAATATGTCAGCATACCTATGGTCATGAAACATACCTGTTTATGCTTCTCTACTTCAGATGGGCTTAAACCAATCAAAGCAGGGTCTTCTTGGGAACTGTCTTGTGAACCTGACAAAGGAGTCTGAGGAGATGCATCAGCGGGCCGCACAGCTGCACCTTCTTGGCAGACAGACGCAGGGTGTGGATGGGGCTGATGTAGCTGTCCCTGATTCATTTGAGTGTGCTGTGGTGGTAATGAATGTCCCGAATTGTTGGGACTACCACTGTAAGAAGCCATTGATGGTTTACCACATAGAGGATCTACTTGAGAACTGTTGCCTTGATGGGAAGGAACAGGTTGATTAGGATGAGGGGACCCTTTGTATCCCGCATTTCCCTCAGATGGTGATGAACGAGGCTTGTGTACATTAGAAAATGGATCTCTAGATTGAGGCCTGGATGGTGGTTGAGAGCCTGGGTCTGGAGATTGAAACCGAGGAGGAGCTGGCGAATGAACAGCCTCATTTGAGAGAGCACCAGGAGTGTGAGGAGACTGGGAGCTTCCTTGGGAATGAGGGCTGGAGAGCACTCTGGAGGATGGGTCAAGCTGACCTGTGTTTCTCTGGGCCAGAGGGCTGTCTCCAGACTGAGGTCTTGGAGTGAGTGGAGACTGGCCATGTCCTTCAGTGTAAGTATTTGAAGAAGACTGCCTGTAACCTTCGGAGGGATGGTTTGGAGATGCTCCAGGCTGAGGGGCACCGCCATCACCTTGGTGTACTCGAGGAGTCATTGGGGCCTTAAATAAATTACCAGCAGGCTCGAGCATGCCTGTTGGCTCTTGTCTTACAGAGGAAGGACGGGGGGAAGCAGCACTCAAATCAGCCCTGTACTGTCCTGTGCTTGCAGGTGATGAAACCAAAGCAGAGGGAGACGGAGAGGAATGAAATTCAGTTCTCCCTTGCTGAATCCTGAATGGATCTCCATAATGAGAATTGTGAGTTGGAGAGAAGACAGAAGACTCTCCATATGCAGGACCTCGTGAATGAGGACTTTGTGGAGGTCCTAAAGACTCCTGAGAACCGTGCTGGGATTGAGAAAGAAGAGCCTGTTGCTGCTGCAACTGTGATCTAAAATAAGGGTCAACCTGCTGAGCCCGTCTTAGGGTTCCAGGTGTTCCTGGTTGCATGTCAAAGGGGCCGAGACTTGCTGGCCGTCCCTGAGGAGTACCCAGTGGGCCGGAAGAGGAAAAACCTGAGGAGGGGGCATGTAATGGGCTTACCCCTGAATGGGAAAATTGTGTAGATGAGTGACTATAAGAATGGGATGACTGTAAAGGAAGCCTGGAGAGGGGATCTGTCCGGATTTCAGCTGATCCTGGAGTTTTAACAGGTCCATCCGAGAAAAAGACAGAGGATGAACCCGAGCCTGGGGGAAAAGGGAAAGGGCTTCCTGCAGAACTGGGTTGAGAGGAAACAGATGTGGAGCCGGAAGGTGGAGGGATATGCAGGTGTAAGCTGGGCCGCTCCCCTTTCACCTGACCGGGCTCTGCATTTACAGGCCTACACACTTGAATCTCTGCCTGCTGTATCAAAGGAACAACAATGAATATTAAAACTAAAAATTATAAACACATTACTACTTTCAAGAGACTATATTCAAGCAGACTTACCTTCTGTGCCTTGTTGATCCTCTGAGCAGCTCTATTATCTTTGGCCTTTTGCTAAAAGAGAAAAAAATAAGAATCAGTCAAATACTAAACCAATATAAAAGTAATAAAAATGCCAAGCAGATATACAAACACAAATAAAAACAGGCTTGTGGATCACAAAATCCCCAGAAAAATCTCACATACAGAATAATTTGAACAGAGGCTGTCAAGCTTTGCAATTGTTTTACCAATATAATAATGTCACAACCAACCACATTTAGTGAGCTGTTGTGGGTATATTCCGATTCCAGTGTTGTTTGTACTTTAACCAAATGTTTGAAATGACACATGGGGTAAATTTATGTTTACAACTCCAAAACAGAACCAAAAAGGATTATGTATTATATATTTCAAGAAAAAAAAAATCTTTGATTATTTTTATTGACCAGCTTACTAAGCAGTACATGAACAAATGGCCAGCCTACACTGAAGTAAGGCAAGTCTACAAAGTAAATAATAATAATGTTAATCAATTTACCAAGTATGGTACTTTATCAGCAGCGGACACTTTCCTCCAAATTTTCATGATCTGCTTACAGCGACTTGCCCAGTCTGTAGAGGAAAAAAGTGTGAATGTACGTATGTGTTGTGCAGAGAGTAGAGAGAGGACACATTCAAATTATTACTATTATGAGCTTTTGAGCATAATTTTCCCTCCCTTTTCACAACAAGTGTAGCCTAAGAAATTATTTAGCCAAGTACCATTGTACCCAAACTAGGTTGAAAATGGGACTACACATTTTATGCACTAACTAACCCAAAAGAGGAGAACATTTAAAAATATATGTATTTTACATTTATCAAGTTAATACTGGAACTGAAGAGGAGCCTGTGCACGACTAGAACAAGCTAAGGGACAGACAGAAACCCATTCCCCAGAAGTCCACGGATCAATTTCAAGTCAGCCATTTTCGATCAATGTTGTGTATGATGTAAAATTGACAATAATAATCTATCACACATTATAAATAAATTATTTAAAAGACACCTAGTCCTAATAATAATAATAATAAT